>ML300539.1:0-40450 GCA_005239495.1 Nicotiana undulata
ATGATAGCTGCGAATTAAATGTACATAATATTCAAATAGGAATTATGAACTTCATCAATTGAGTAATTGTGTTACTCCTGATATAATTGATGAAGATCAAGGAGTAAATGAGATAATCTTAATAATGAGCTGTTGAGATAAATGAAGGTGGTTAAAATTCCTTCTTGTACTTGAATTGTTCCATCATGGAAATATTGTGAGCAAAGAGGATAATATGATAAAAATCCTAACTTTGGCTATCAAGTGAGATGTGAGTATNCGTGTTTTTACAAGCCCCTGAGTCACAGGTTTGATACGTGATCAGGGAGAGATCAGACTTATTTTACTAGCCCCTGAGTCACAGGTTTGATTCGTGATCAGGGAGAATTATACTACTAATTTCATCTGCCCCCGAGTCACAGGTATTATTCGTGATCGGGAGATTATATATATATGTCATTGGCCCCTGAGTCGCATGAATCATTCGCGAGCAGGGAAAGATATTTGCCCACAAGTCGCATGGATGATTCGCGATTGTGGAGATTTTATCGAGGCAGCGCACGAGTCAAAGGTATGATTCGCGAGCGTGTGGAGCTTTATGACCGAGTCAGTCCTTATGACCCACCCTTATGACTTCGGCCGATAGTCTTGTCCGTGTCGGATATATATGTATATACACATTTGCATTCATCAGCATTTGCATTGAGTTGGGATCGTACGAGGGTGAGTTGAGAAACAATACTGAGTACTGGAAAATGAACAATTGAGAATAAAGATAAGACATTTCAGTTAATGAAAGAAAACAAGTGATACATATGATCAGTTCCCAAAGAAAGGTTATGTTTAAGATCAATTACATGTTTGTTGATTGCATGTCCTTACTTGATGTACTTTCTCATATGATTTATTGCTCAGCATGTATTTTATTTTATTATATACTGGACCTTATTGAGTATGTATTCTACCTCTCGTCACTACTCTTTACGAGTTTAGATAGGATACTCACTAGGTACATATGTGATTATATGTACTCATGCTGCACTTTCTTTCTTTTTTTTCACTTGACTATGCAGGTATTGAGACTGGTTCGTCTGTTCGTCCGTCAGCTGATAGGTACTGATCGCGGCGTCGCTCCACCCGGTGAGCTGTCTTCTTGGCGTTTTCCTGACAGCACCTCTGGAGCCTTCTAGTTTCATTTTACTCTGTCTTTTGTTCAAAACTGCGGCTTGGATATTTTGTATATGTATTTCTGCTGTTGTATCTATGTAGCCGCCCATTGACACTGTGACACTAGTCCTGGCACACACTTGTTGTAGTTATCGGGGTTGTATATGTATTGGGCCTAGCTGTGGTCCAGCTTGTTTCTACGGCCTTACCCAATATTGTTATTGTATTCCACATTTTTATTGTTATTGTTGTTCGTTGGCTTGCCTAACCTCGCCATTAGGCGCCATCACGACCTGGACCGGTTTTGGGTTGTGACAGCCTCGGTATGCAGTTTTGACTTATAAAACAAGGGATTATCTTTTGGGTCATCATATTCTCCACCTCTAAAACAAACGTTCGTCCTCGAATGGAAATTGAAAAGTACCTGAATCGGGGAAAAGATGGGGATATCGGCTCCGCATATCGGATTCGGACTCCAGGGTAGCTGCCTCAGAAGGCTGACCTCTCCACTGAACACGAACCGAAGGATAACTCTTCGATCTTAATTGACGAATCTGCCGGTCTAATATGGCTACCGATTCCTCCTCATAGGTCAAATCCTTGTCCAACTTCACACTGCTGAAGTCTAGCACATGGGATGGATCGCCGTGATACTTCCAAAGCATAGATACATGAAACACTGGATGCACAACTGATAAATTCGGTGGCAACGCAAGTTTGTAATCCACCTCTCCCACTCTATCAAGGATCTCAAACGGACCAATGTACCTAGGGCTTAGCTTGCCCTTCTTTCCGAATCTCATCACGCCCTTCATGGGCGACACCCGAAGCAACACCTGCTCTCCGACCATGAATGCCAAGTCACGAACTCTGCGGTCGGCATAACTCTTCTTCCTGGACTGAGCTGCACGAAGTCTATCCTGAATGATCTTTGCCTTATCCAAGGCATTCTACACTAACTCCGTACCCAGCAACCTAGCCTCTCCCAGCTCAAACCACCCAACCGTCGACCGACACTGCCTACCATATAATGCCTCATAAGGAGCGATCTGAATTCTCGACTGATAGCTGTTGTTGTAGGCGAACTCAGCTAAAGGCAAGAACTGATCCCAAGAACCTCCAAAGTCAATGACACATGCTCGAAGCATATCCTCCAAAATCTGAATAGTACGCTCAGACTGCCCGTCCGTTTGAGGATGAAACACTGTGCTCAACTCAACCCGCGTGCCCAACTCACGCTGAATTGCTCTGCAGAAATGCGAGGTAAACTGCGGACCTCGATCAAAAATAATGGATACGGGCACGCCATGAAGACGAACAATCTCTCAAATGTAGATCTCTGCTAATATCTCCAAAGAATAGAAAGCTTCCACCGGAATGAAATGCGCTGACTTGGTCAGCCTATCCACAATGACCCATACTGCATCAAACTTCCTCCGAGTCCGTGGGATTCCAACTACGAAATCCATGGTGATACGCTCCCACTTCCACTCAGGAATCTCAATCTGCTGCATCAATCCACCAGGTCTCTTATGCTCCTCCACCAATAATGTTGCCGCAAATCCTGATACATCTTTGCGGCGCCCGGATGAATGGAATACCAGGAACTATGGGCCTCCTCTAATATCAACTCACGAAGTCCATCCACATTGAGCATACAAATACGACCCTGCATCCGTAAAACTCCACCATCACCAACTGAAACCTGCTTGGCACCACCGTGCTGTATTGTATCCCTAAGGACACACAAATGAGGATCATCATACTGCCGATATCGAATACGATCAAATAATGAGGAACGAGCAACTGTATAAGCTAGAACACGGCCGGACTCTGAAACATCCAATCTCTTGAACCGATTGGCTAAAGCCTTAACATCCAAAGCAAGCGGTCTCTCCTCGATCGGAATATAAGCAAGACTACCCATACTGGCTGACTTCCTACTCAAAACATCAACCACTACATTGGCCTTCCCCGGATGATATAAGATGGTGATGTCATAGTCTTTCAACAACTCCAGCCATCTTCTCTTGTGATCAGTGAACACCTCACATGACACGCCATATAAATAATGCCTCCAAATCTTCAGCACGTGGACAATGGCTGCTAACTCCAAATCATGAACTGGATAATTCTTCTCGTGGAACTTCAACTGACGTGAAACATATGCTATAACCTTGCCATCCTGCATCAACACTACGCCAAGTTCAACCCGAGAAGCATCACAATACACAGTATATGGCCCTGAACCTGTGGGCAAAACCAGCACCGGTGCCGTGGTTAAGGTTGTCTTGAGCTTCTGAAAGCTCGCCTCACACTCATCTGACCACCTGAACTGGTCACCCTTCTGAGTCAACCTGGTCATCGGGGCTGCAATAGATGAATATCCCTCCACAAACTGACGATAGTAACCTGCTAAGCCCAAGAAACTCCGAATCTATGTAGCTGATGTGGGTCTAGGCCAATCCTTGAATGCTGAAATCTTCTTGGGATCCACCTGAATACCCTCTGCTGATACAACATGACCCAGAAATGCAACCGAACTCAACTAGAACTCACACTTCGAAAACTTAGCATACAACTGACTGTCCTTTAGAGTCTAGAGAACGACTTGAAGGTGCTGCTCGTGCTCCTCCCGGTTGCGGGACAAAGTCAGAATATCATCAATGAAGACAATCATGAATGATTCCAAATAAGGCCTGAACACTCGGTTCGTCAAATCCATAAAAGCAGCTGGGGCATTTGTTAACCCGAATGACATCACTAAGAACTCATAATGACCGTACCGAGTGCGAAAAGTTGTCTTAGGGACATCGAATGCCCTAATCCTCAACTGATGGTAGCCAGATCTAAGATCAATCTTCAAAAATACCTTGGCACTTTGAAGCTGATCAAACAAATCATCAATCCTCGGCAATGGATACTTATTCTTGATGGTAACCTTGTTCAATTGCCGATAATCTATGCACATCCTCATCGATCCGTCCTTCTTCTTAACAAACAACATCGGCGCACCCCAAGGCGGGACACTAGGCCTAATAAAGCCTTTATTAAGCAAATACTACAACTAATCTTTCAACTCCTTCAACTCTAGCGGGGCCATACGATATGGCGGAATAGAAATGGGCTGGGTGCCCGGAGCTAACTCAATGCAAAATTCAATATCCCTGTCGGGTGGCATACCCGGCAGATCTGCAAGAAACACCTCTGGAAACTCACGGACGGTGGGCACAAACTCTATAGAAGGAACCTAGGCACTAGAATCACGAACATAAGCCAAATAGGCTAAACATCCCTTCTCGACCATGCGCCGAGCCTTCATATATGAGATAACCCTGCTCGAAGAATGACCAGGAGTTCCTCTCCACTCCAGTCGAGGCAACCCTGGCAATGCTAATGTCACGGTCTTGGCATGACAATACAGAATAGCGTGATAAGGCGACAACCAATCCATCCCTAGAATGACATCGAAATCTACCATATCAAGGAGTAGAAGATCTACACTGGTCTCTAGACCCCCAATAACCACTACACACAAATGGTAGACACGATCTACCATAATAGAATCACCCACCGTTGTAGACACGTATACATAAGTACTCAGAGAATCACGAGGCATAATCAAACAAAGAGCAAAATATGATGACACGTAGGAAAATGTGGACCCCGGATCAAATAAAACCGAAGCATCCCTGCTGCAAACTGAAACCATACATGTGATGACTGCATCAGAGGCCTCATCCTTAGGTCTGGCTAGAATATCATAACATCAAGGCTAGGCCCCACCAATCTGAACATCTCTGGGATGACCTACTGCTGGCTGACCTCTACATCTAGTAGCCTAACCTCCACCTCTAACTGCCTGACCTCCACCTCTAGCACCTCGACCTCCACCCATAGCTGGCTGAGGGGGTGGTGGAGCACCTGATGCAGAAATCATATCACGAGAACCCTAGTGCTGAGAACCACTCGAGGCTCAGGGGAAAAATTTGGCAATGTGCCCCCGGCCACCACATATATAACAAGATCTCAGCTACTGAGACTGTTGGCCCTGAAACTGTCCTTGTCTACCTGAGTAACCACTCTGAAACTATGGAGCAACAGTGCACTGATAGGAGTTGGTGGTGCACTGTGGGGAAACTGATCATAATACGACATGTGGGAACCACGACTACCTGGAGCACTGCGAGATACCTGAAGTGCTGACTGAAACGGCCTAGGAAGATGGCCTCTAACAAAAGAATCCCTGCCTCCAGATGAGGCACCACTAAACCGGCCAAAGTGAAGAGGCCTCTTGTCAAACCCCTGGCCACTGCCCTGTGATAAACCATCTCGACTCGCCTAGCCACATTGGCCGTATCCTGAAAGGAAATATCGCTCCCTGTCTCTCCGGACATCTGCAGTCTAATCGACTGAGATATCCCCTCAATAAACCTCCTCACCCTCTCTCGGTTGGTGAGAAGTATCATGATAACATGTTGGGACAAAGTGATGAACCTGGTCTCATACTGTGTGACTGACATAGAACCCAGCTGGAGATGCTCAAACTGCCTCCAGAAATCCTCTCTCTGGGTGACAGGAAGAAACTTTTCCAGGAACAAATCAGAGAACTTAGCCCAAGTCAAAGGTAGTGACCCAACTGGTTTGGTTAAGCAATAATCCCTCCACCAAGCCTTGGCGGGACCTGAAAGGCGGAAGGTAGCAAAGTTGACCCCATTGATCTCTACTATCCCAATGTTCCGAAGAACCTCATAGCAGCTATCCAAGTAGTCCTGGGATCCTTTGAAGGTGCACCGCTAAAAGTAGTAGTAAGCAGCTTGGTGAACCGGTCCAGTCTCCATAAAGCATCAACATTCATAGCTGCCCCATCACCTGCCTGAGCCACAATACCTGGCTGGACTACCCCAGCTGTCTGAGGTACCGAAGTTTGGAACTGAGAAGCTAACTGCTCCGGTGTGGGGGTTGCGGGAGTCTGGGCTCCTCTCCTAGCCTGTGAGACGGCTGGTGCTGTAGGAAGTAGACCTGCCTGAGCAACGCTCTCCATAAGTCCCACTAGATGGACCAGAGCATCCTAGAGCACCGGGGTGGCAATGAACCCCTCGAGAACCTGAGCTGGTCCAACTGGGACTGTCTGGGCAGGAACCTTATCAGGAAACTCTACCTGAGGCTCCGCCACTGGGCTACTGCTCTGGGCTGGGCTTTGCCCCTACTGCTCTAGGCTGGGCTTTGCCCCTGCCTCGGCCTCTAGCACGGCCTCGGCCTCATCCTCAGCCCCTCGTAGTAGCTGCAACTGGAGACTTGGGCTGCTGATCAGTAGATGAAGAAGCACGTGTTCTCGCCATCTGTGAGAGAATAGAATAGAAATTCAGTTAGCATTTAGAATTCAAATCGCACGACAGAGAATAATAGGTGTGAACTTATTCCTAAACTCTGCAGCCTCTGGGGGATAAGTACAAACGTCTCCGTATCGATCCGTCAGACTCTATTAAGCTTGTCCGTGAATTGTGAGACCTAAGCAACCTAGTGCTTTGATACCAACTTGTCACGACCCGAATTTCCCACCGTCGGGACCGTGATGGCGCCTAACGTTGAACCCGCTAGGCAATCCACCGTGAATGTTTAATTTACCTTATTCCTTTATTAACATCCAATAACAGGTGAAATACAGAACCAACAGAAATGAAAGTACAAAATGAAGCAAAGTATAATAACTTTATTTAATACCGTTACGAATTTCACAATACCAACCCATACTTTTGGTGGCACAAACTCGCGGACTGTCTATGAATAATACATATAAAGGTCTGAATGAAATAAGTACATCTGTTTCTGAAATAACTAGAACACAATACAAGAGAAGTAGGAGGGGATGCCAAGGCCTGCGGACGCCTGCAGGACTACCTCGGTGTCTCCACGTGGACTGAAGGCAGCCTCCTCGCTCTAAGGTCCGTAAGGTCCTGTACTGGGATCTGCACAACACAATGTGCAGAGTGTAGCATCAGTATAACCAACCCAATGTACTTTGTAAGTGTCGAGCCTAACCTCGGCGAAGTAGTGACGAGGCTAAGACACAACAACCAAAACAACTTGTGCAGTTTAATAATATATGGAGAGATAATAACATTATGAAATGAGCAGCTAAATACAAAAAAAAAAGGGGAACATGCTGAGGGGAAGAAATATCAAATAATGGAAACAACGAAATAATACAACAAGTCAATTATCAACTTAAGCAGCAGGAAATAGCAATACAAAGAAAACAATGCACGACATCACCCTATGTGCTTTTACTCTTATCCTCACCAAATAGTAAATACAAATGCACGACATCACCCTTCGTTCTTTTACTCTCATCCTCACAATAAATCAGTAAAAACGGCATGGCATCACCCTTCGTGCTATTAATATCATAATATGACACGACATCACCCTTCGTTCTTTTACACTCTCTCACAATATCATACACGACATCACCCTTCGTGCTTTACACTCTTCCTCACCCAAACAATATCAAAAACAACAATCCGGCAAGGAAAATCAACAATGCAACAACAATAATAAGACCATAACACCCCGACAAGGGATCAACAGTAGAACTAATACCATCCCGGAAAGGGACACAACTATAACCAATCTCATTCAAGTACATAACTTCACATAGAATTCTCAACTGAACCCAATACTCAACACTATTCAATACCAAGAATTTACACCAATATGAACAACCGCAAAGTGAAACTCAAGTAATAATTAATGAAAAACCACATAATTCACAATATTCAAATCACGGGTATGCTTGACACCGACGTATAGGAACTCGTCACCTCACCTATATGTCGAACATGATACTAACATAAAGCAAATAAGACACAACACCTATTCCCTCAAGCTAAAGTTAGGCCAAACACTTACCTCAAATTCCACGACCAACTCAAGCCTCGATTACCGCTTTTCCTCTTGAATTTGACTTCAGTTCACTTGTATCTAGACATAATGGACTTAACAACATCAATAAACTCTAAACAATTCAATTTCAATGCTTAATTATAGGTTTTCTATCATTCTTCCCAAAAAGTCAAAAATCGACCACGGGCCCGCTTGGTCAAAACACGAGGTTCGGACCAAAACCCGATCACCTATTCACCCACGAGCGCAGATATGTAATTAGTTTCGGAATCCGACCCGTAATCGAGGTCTAAAATCCCTAATTATCCGAAAATCCCTAATTTTATACCCTTAAGAACATGATTTAGGCCTAGAAATATAATGGGTGTTAATGGAAATTGAAGAAAACGAGTCTAAGAACACATACCTATGGTTTGGTGGTGAAATCCCTCTTCAAAAATTTCCCAAGTTCGGGTTTTAGTGAAAGAGTTATGATATTTTGAAGAAGTCCCGTTTTTGCTACTGTTTTTAAAAGACTGGACCATTACTCTATGCGTTCGCGTGCCCTTGGCCACGTTCACATAGGTTTAACTTCCCTAGCCTATGCATTCGCGAGCTACAGGCCGCGTTCGCATAGGTTCCACTCCCCTAACCTACGCGTTCGCGAGCCAATGGCCGTGTTCGCACAAGGTTATGGCTACCCATCCCCCAGGCCCCTTCCTACTCTATGCGTTCGCGACTGGCCTGGTGCGTTCGCGTAGAGTAAACTCCAAATGCTCCGTGTTTGCACTCAGGTATGTGCGTTCGCACAGTGTAAGCCAGCTCCCTTCCCCGTTTGTGCATTGCGTTCGCATGGGTTACTATGCGTTCGCATGGAGTAAATGTCTGGACACCAGCAACATCAATAATACCAGATTTTTCTAAGTTTCAAAACACCTCGACACCTATCCGAAACTCACCTGAGCCCTCGGGGATCCAAACCAATCATGCACACAACCTCAAAAATATCCTACAGACTTACTCGTGCGATCAAATCGCCAAAATAATATCTTAAACAACGAATTTAGCATAGAAATCAAAGAAAAGTCTCAAAACTTTCAAAGTTTCAAATTTCACCAATACGGGTCCGACTCACATCAAACGACCTCCATTTCTTACCAAAATTTACAAACACAACTTAAATATCATATTGAACCTGTACCGGGCTCCGGAACCAAAATACGGGCTTGATACCATAAATTTCACATATAACTAAATTTCCAAAAACTCTTATATTTTTAGAAAAATAATTTCTTTCAACATTTATTTCTCGGGCTTGGGACCTCGGAATTCGATTCCTAACATACGCCCAAGTCCCATATTTCCCTACGGACCCTCCAGGACCGTCAAATCACGGGTCCGGGTCCGTTCACCTAAAATATTGACCGAAGTCAACTTAAATTCAATTTTATAGGTAAATTTAGTATTTTTCTCAGGTTTTCATATAAAAGCTTTCCGGATATACGCCCGAACTGTGCACGCAAAACGAAGTAAGATAAAAGGAGGTTTTCAAGGCCTCGGTATGTAGTTTTGACTTATAAAATAAGGGATGACCTTTTGGGTCATCACAATCGAGAGCGTTGAGTTCTGCCTCAAGTGAACCATATGTATGAGTAGATTTTGTAAAACTTACCACCCAGTTTCCTTTTGTGTTTCTGAGCACCTCCCATGCCACTTTTATTATTGCTATTTTTGTAGCTTGCATCTATATTTAATTTGTACCAGCCTTTCGGCTGTTTGTGCCATTTTATATTGATAGTAATTTTCTTCATAGGATTGTGACTACTTCCCGTTAGGAGCTTCAATTCTATTTCTCTTTGCTTCATATGATCAATGTTGATAGAGATGTCAGTATTGTTTTGGTTATTGTTTATTTTTATTCAACCAAATATTCCAAAGGACAAAAGGGAAAAAGAATTTCCAATTAATATTGTCATCTTTTAGAATGCAATCAAAATCTTTTATTAGTAAAAGCAGTGACTTCCCGTTGGTTTATTGAAATTTGACCATCCCAATCTCTCCCAAAATAATTTAGTAGTTTTATAATTGAAAACAATGTGGTTGATTGACTTTTTTTTATGTTACAAAAGAGGCACATGTGATCTATGTTAATACCTATATGGGATAAATACGCTCTACATGGTAGTCTGTTATGTAGGCATTTCCATAAGAAGAACTTAATTTTATTAGGACAATTTAGTTCCCAAAGTCATTTGTACTCCAATTGATGTGTTAACAGCGGTTCAATTAGATCATAACAAGATTTTGCAGTGACAATGCCTTTTGTGGTGATGGACCATATATGAATGTCACAAATTGATCCCTGCGTACAAGTTCTGACTTTAGAAATATTTTTTTTGATATCATTGGGGAGATTTACAGAGCATTTTGTGAAATCCCATTTGCGGTTGCTATAGATATCCCTAATAAATGATCAGTAGCTGAGAGAGGGCCTTCAATGGAGTTTCTAAGGCTTTTTGTATTGGGTATCCAATTGGTTTGCTAGATATTCATAATAGTTTGATAATGAGGTGACCAAGTAATACCTTTTGAGCAAATTTCTCATCATTTTAATATACTTTTCCAAATAAAGGAATGTGTATTCTTGGCTATATTAGTGTCATACGAGGTGATAGTAAGCTTTGCACATGTGGTTGTTACGTTAGTGAGAAATCTCCACGCTAGTCTAGTTTAGAGGCATATTTTTTTTTTCCACTAGCATTACAGATGTCTAGACCCCATTGGACTTTTGTTGGCAAACGTTAGACCATTTGATTAGGTGATTATTTTTTGTAGTGGTTCCATATAAAGTCCTTTTGGACTTTGTCAATATTTTTCATGTATTTTTTGTAGAAGGGTATATTGCATATAATGGTTTGGAATTGAATTTGGGCAAGATAGGGCTAGTGTTGTTCTTCCCGCAATGTTAATAAATCTAATCTTCCAGTATGCTAACTTTACCCTCATTTTATAAATTATGAAGTGATAGTCAGCAAGTCTTGGATTTTTGTTTAGGATTGGGAATCCTAAATAGGTACCAAATGATTCACTCTTCTTAACACCTAAGTTATTGGTAATATCCTTAATCGTGTGAGGCAAGCAGCTTTTTGAGAAGAGGATTTTTGATTTTGTAGCGTTTATACATTGTCTTGATAGGCTACAAAAATAATATAGACCCCTTTTAATGGCTTGCCATGATTTGTTGTTTTCTTTAACCATTAATGTAAGGTAATCTGCGAAAAACAACTGTGGAAAATGATGGCTTTTCCTTTCTGTAGTGATAGAGTCCCAATTGTAAATATCTACTTGGTGGTTAATGTATTTTGACAATATTTCCATACAAATGATAAAGATATATGTCGATATATGGTCACCTTGCCTTATCCCTTGACTTGGTTCAACGAAGTTCGTGATGGTTCCTTTTACTAGGACTGCTATATAGATGGTTGTGATATAATTTAATAAAAGTTTGGAGAATTTAGGGGGAAAATTAATGTATTTAAGAGCATGATAGATGAAAGACCATTCCAAACGACCTAAAGTCTTTTCTAGATCAATTTTTAAGATGGCCTTGCTTTCCTTTAATCTCTTTAAAATGGAAACTAACTCCTAGATAATGATTGCATTATCTGAGGCTCTTCAATGCTTCATGAAACTAGCTTGGAATGGGCTAATAATTTATTCTAGGAATGGTTTAAGACGGTTTGCAATGATTTTAGTAACCGTTTTGTAGTAGTATTGCAAAGGCCAATGGGCCTAATTTTTTTTGATATTATTAACATTTGAGATTTTTGGAATTAGGCAAAGGTAGGTTTTGTTCATTTCTTTTGGGATTTCTTGATTGTTAAAAGTATTATGACAAAGGTTTTTTACAATTGCCTATAATATTCCAATACCATTGGAAGAAAAAAGGGTGAAGGCCATCTGGCTCCGGGGCTTTTAAAGGTTTAAATAAAAAAATTGCCCTCGTGATTTCTCTATCTAATAGTGGATTGTCTAACTAAGTTAGGTCTAATTTATAGTTTCTCTGAGGGCTTGTTTCTATGCTATTCCAATTATTAGAAGGATGAAAGGTTGTAAAAATATTTTTAAAATAGTTAGAAACCTGTGACATGATCAAGTGTTGATCATTAAGACACTCTCCAACATCATCCTTAAAATAGGCAATTTTGTTTCTCCTTCTCCTATTTGATGCTGATATGTGGAAGAACATTGTATTGACATTTCCCTCGTTAATCCACATTATCCTAGACCTCATTTTCCAGTACTCCTCCTCTATTTTAAGAATGTCATTGTAATCCTTTTTGAGACTATCTTCTAGTGTATGAAGAAAGTCATTGTTTGGATAATTTCTAAATTTTTGAATCCCTTGAAGCCTTGCTAGAACTTTCCTTTTCTTCCCAAATATATCTCTAAAAGTCTTATCTTTCCATGGCTTAATTCTATCCAAAAAGGTTTTTACTGTCACTCAAGTAGTTTATTCCATTCCAATTATTTTTAACTAGAGTTTGGAATTCAGGGTGTTTACACCAAAAACTTTCTAGTCGGAAGGGTGCTTATGGTCAAGTCTATTTCTAGGGATTAATTATACTAAAATAGGATTATGTTCAGAGTACATTTTAGGAAGATGAATTACTGAGCAATTGGGAAATAATTCAAGCCATTTCTCATTTCCTAAAATTTTGTCTAGTCTTTACATGATGAGTCCCTTTTTCCTCTTCCTATGGTTTGACCACGTATATTTGCATTCTTTATAGCCAATATCAATTAGGTTACAATTAATAATTTTTGACCAAAGAAAGTTAGCTCTATTACTATTTTTAAGTTTCCCCCCAATTTTTTCATTTGATCTCATACTATCAATAAAATCATCTCCTACCATCCACGGGCCTTTATAGTGTCTATACATGTTTTCTAAGTTCTCCCATATAATATTCCTATTAAAAATGTTAGTACTAGCATATATAGAAGAAAATAACCAATTTTTATGAATAGGAAGTACCTCAACAGTTGCATGTATATTTTGGTTCCTACAGATGAAATTATGAACTGTAACCACTTCATAGTTCCACATTACCACCATACCACCTGATTGTCCTTCTACGGGTACTTCTATCATCTTTGAGAAACCAAAATCATTTAGCATGGGAGCATGGTTTATCATCCTCGTCTCCAATAGTGTGACCATGCATGGCCTAGGGGTGTCAACCATCTCCCTAAACTTTCTCCTAAAATCATTGTTGTTTCCTCCCTTATATTCTAGATAATAAAGTTAGTTGGATGATTCATGTTTAGGTTTAAGTTCATGTTTTCTGGGTCTCCATTATCCCTCACTCACTCCAGAAAGATAGGGCTCCTCCTTAGCGAAGGGACTAGAATCATGGTTCGATTGCCTACCGTTGGATCTTGTGGTGGCCTGATATGCATTGGGCACTTGTACAGTGCCTGTGGGCAATTGAACACATGCCTCTTCTCTTGAATCTTTGTGAAGAGATAGACTTTTACCCCGTCTAGGTTTGAGAACTCCAGAATCTGTTCCAAGCCTAGGTTTAGGGGTTCTCCTATTTCCTCCATGGTTGCATCTTCTTGTTTTGGTTCCTGCACCACTTGTGGTTAAGGTGGTGGTGGTTGTTGATACACTGGTGATGTTGGCTGCTCATGGGCTTGTTGTGTGTTCTCCCATGGCTTGAAGATAAGGTTTAGTTGGGAGAACATTTTTGGTGGGGAGAAGGGCATGTCCAGGAGTAGATGCTGAGGTTGTAAAGGGTTTAAGTGTGGTGTCATGTTCCATAGATTCCTCATTGCATGCACCAAGTGTGGGTTCAGGGATGGTGCTAGTGGGTGTAAGATATTGTTTTGCCATACTTAGTTAAGTAATTTCTCATGGCGAGTCTCATCCCATCGGTTATCAATTGTGCTAAATATTGGGTGTTTTGGAGGATGACTATCGTCTCTTGACCATTGATTTGGAGGTTGAACGAGACTACATGTCCCAGAGACCCATCTCCATCCATGAAAGAGGTTGATAATCCTGAGCCGGAGGTGGCTGGACGTAAACAATTGGTGGATTCTCCATTTGTGGGGGAAGGGGAGGTAGATTTTCCATATTCTGAGTTCTGTGGTAGAAAGGGAATTAGCAGCTAGGGTAATGATTAGATTTTCAATTTTCATGTCATTTGAGTGGGCAAGCGATTGTCTTATATCAAGATCTTCAATGGATATGGTTTCCGTTTCGTGTTCTAGGGGTGATGCCATTTGTTCATCACATGAGTTTTTAGTGGACACTTGGACGACATGCTTAAGGGGCTTTTCTTTTAGGCCTTTATAGTAGGGCTGTTCATTTGGATCGAGTATCCGATATCTGTACCGATCCGCTCAATTTCGGATTATGTTTATTAATATTTTGGATATTCGGATCGGATTCGGATTAGTATAATTTTAACCCGATCCGATTCGAAATTCGGAATAATTAAGGCATGTATAAATGCTAAACATTAATTTCGAATAGTTAGTACTTACTTTATATCTTCCTCTAAGTTATTATCTTTACAATAGCTGTATTTAGCTATATTGGCACCATAATACCCTCATAATTGTAGAAACGTGAATGTTTCTTATTGTATTGCCTCTTTTACAAAGAAAATATACGTATGAGTTTGCAAATTTGTGGCATAACAACTCGAACCTCCAGAGAAATATTTTCTTAGAGATGCAACGTTGATAAAAGGGATGAAAAGAAAAGAGATATTTGTATTAGCACATAACACAGAGGAAGCAGATGCATTAGCCGATAAGATTAGCAATGGCCTTAATATTACATATAACCCGATCCGAAATACAAAATATTGATCCGATCCAAACTTTAAAAGTTGATCCGATGCAATATTAATTCGGATCGAATTCAGAATGCATTGTGTAGAATCCGAAATTCCAAATTCGAATCCGAAATGTGCTAAATCCGAAATGTGCTAAATCCGATCTGATCTGATCCATGCACAACCCTACTTTATAGGGCATCTTATCTTTGGTAATTTGGTTTATAGGGTGATTAGCTATTGAGTTTTGATTTAATTGGTTAGTAGATAGGGCAGTGTCATAATTAGTATAGGGGCTAATTGTATTATTAGGGGTGGGTGGGGTGGGGGGTTATATGCACTGCATTCTTTTCAATAGTATTAAAAATTGACACATTAGTGTCCAACATGTTCATATTGTCCGTTTGTGTAACCATGTGTTCATATGTAGGGGAAAAGTTATTATTATTTTGATTTTCATTTGTAGTGGTTTACTCAAAACCATTTGCTCATGTTTTAAGAGTGAGAAGTTGTTTTGGACCGAAATGGTGGTATTTTTCATAGACAAGTTAATAGGAATTCTTCCAGTAGTATTTTCAATATTTTTAATAGGATCTTTTGATTTGTGTTGCAAGATTTGAGTATCCATATACTTATATGTATTGGCATTGAACAATTTAACAGTGATACCTGGGCTGTTAATATTCTCCATTAATTGTTAAAGCTTTTTGGATTGCTCATTGGAGATTGCTTCTTTCCTTTGTTGAAGGACATAATTTTCTATTCCCCCTCTGAATCTTCTATTATTGTGTTTGACTGTTCATTGCATGGAGATGATCTTTCCCTATTTTCCTTCTGTACATAAGTGCACTGGCCTAATTTATGTCTAAGTCTTCCATAATTTTTTCATAAGAAATTTTCACCTTCATAGTGAATGTATTGTTTATGGCGGCCAATGCAGATAAAAGGTTGGATTGGAAACTCCAATGGTAATGGCCTAGCGTAACGACCTCGGACTGTGGTTGATGTACATGCATTGATTTTTAATAAACGCCTTTTTCTAAGATTTTTCCATCATAAAGTTCAGTCGCTAGTTGTGGTAATCTAATCCATACCGCTGAAATAATTAATTTTTGTTTGGTGGCTACAAAGTTTGGCTTCCATTTCGTAATAGAGAGGTAGTGACCATTAATAAACCATGGTCCTTGATGAAGGGCCTTCTCCATATTCTCCTTCTTATTAAATTTGATGATGTAATAGTCTTCCCCAGGATGAATTAGTGAGAAAGCCTCCGTTGGATGCCACAAATCTTGGATCTTCTTTTTTAAGTAATGATGTAGTATACGTTTTCCAAAAAGCTTCACAATAATATAGAATTTCCTAGGTTCATAAATTCTCTGCCTGTCTTCCTCAATTAGGGAAATTGTTTTGATGCCTCGTGCGCTGGAGCTCATTAAATGATCGAATGATCCGACTTCTAAGGAAGTTTATGCCAACTCCATTTTGGATAGGTTCAGATTGGATGCGAAATTCATTGGATCTGAGGATACGAGCATGTCTTTGAATGATGCTTTGTCTTCCGAGCCACATTTTGTGGTTTTTTTTCCTGTTCGAGATCAGGTGATTTTGGTGGTATTTGATAAGTGGGGATTTTTACTACTTATCAGCGCCTTTTAGCTTTCGTTTTAGTCCTAAAGTGTTTAATTGTATTCTCGAAAACTGATGAAATATGCTTACTTGCAGGAGTATTGGAAAATAAGTCATTACGATGAAATCTAACTCAAGAAGGAGTGATATTGAACAAGGACAAAAATCAAGCATACAAGCTCAAGTGCGGACCGCAGATTTCTATATGCAGCTGCAGAATATGAAGTAGAATTAGCACAACCCCAGTGAAAAATGCGGATTGCACAATAATTGTGCGGCCGCAGAAGTCAAAGTTCATAGAGATAAACTTCAAGCTCAAAAAGAAATGCGGACCGCTCTATAATTGTGCGTCCGTAGAAATCAACTATACGACCGCACTCTGCAGACGAGCTCAGTGCAGTCGCATCCAGAATGTGCAGACTGTAGACTTAAGAGATGCAGCCGCAATACAGAGAAGTGCGGACCGCACACAGAATTGTGCATCCGTAGAACCTCTGAAAGGGCAATTTTGTCCGAAAGTTTCAGTTATGTATAAATAGACTTCTTTCACGAAATTAGGTTAAGTTTTGAATATTGAAAAGTATTTAGCCGTTTTTCTTTACCCTTTTCGGCAACTTTAGCTTATATTGGTGATTTAACATTTGATTTTCATTTATTAATCTTGCAATATGAGTTTTATCATCTTTTCTTCTTTATTTTCTTTAATACCCAATATGAGTAGCTAGATTTTTAGCTAGGGTTGTGACCCGACCCTAGTGTGTAAAACTAACCGGTGTTTGAATGTTAGGTGTTTGAATTAGGGCATGTTTTGTGTTGGGTGTTATTATTTAGCCTTGGTCTTGCTATTAATTATAGAATTAATGGTTGCAAGGATTAGTTTATGCCTACTTGACTTGGTCTCTTCTTTATAAAGAGAGACGTAGTCTAGAAAAACTTGGCTAACAAGAACTTGGGATGAAATCAAGAGATTTATAGTCCCAATTAAAGGGTTGAACCTAGAGATATTAAAACCCAATATGAGCATTTTGTCAATTGTTTTATTCAATACCCATTTGGACATTAGAAAGCCAAATTGGGCAAAACCGCTCTCTTATCGAGAGGTATTGAGTGGGTAATTCTGTGTTGATAGCTATGATATACCCCGACCAATAAAACACGCTTTAAAATTTACAACCCATTAGGAAAACACCTAGGAAAAGGTCATAGCCCTAGGCCTTTTACATTATTTGAAAACAACAACAAAAACAATATTCTCTAGCTTTCTATTTTAGACTTGTAATCCATAGCATAATTTTAGAAGTAAAAACAAAACAACATTTGTGGAAGTGAAATCAAGATACTTCACGTGCTTGATCCAGATATATACCACTAATCCCATCTCAACTCCCTGTGGATTCTATCCCGACTCCTTGTTGGGTATTATTATTGCAATCAACCGTTTCACAACCCCGAGTAGAGGTGTGACTTGGACAAGATCAATTTTTAGCGCCGTTGCCGTGGAGCTAAAAATGGATTTAGCTATATATTATGTTTTGTGTGTGATTTGTCTTCCTTTCTTTCCGTGTTACTAATCTTTTTCAGAAACAATTATAGGTGAAACAATGGCTCTCAACAACAATGATCCTCTCAAAAATATTCCATTAGGGGATGACGTGGACGATGACCATGTTGAACAGGTTCTTCTTGAACCTCAAGAAAATAGACGAGGCCGACCACCTCAAGACAACGTTCCCGTTCCACTCCTACCTCCTCCAAGAGAGGATCCACACCAGATGTTGCCAAATGAAGGATATGTAAGTGCCATAGTTCCGCCCCACATTAGGACGAGCAACTTTCAAATCACGAATGTTATGCTCACATTGCTAGAGCAATCCCCTGATTTTTCATCGGGGCTCCAAATCTAAATGCATACAAACACTTGAAGGGGTTTGTGGACACTTCCTGGGGGAGTAAATAGACAAACGTCTCCGAGGATGATTTAAGGTTGAGGATATTCCCTTTCTCTCTACAGGAGAAAGCCTTGGATTGGTTAGAAAGGTTTCCAAACCATTCCATCCGTACATGGGATGAATCAACGGAGAAATTTTATTCCAAGTTCTTTTCTCCCGGGCATATGACTACTCTTAGGGACGAGATTCTAGCATTCAAACAATAACCCAATGAGCCTTTGCATGAGATATGGGAGAGGTACCGAATTAAGGTGAAAAAGTTCCCAAACAATGACATGACTAAGGCTATGATTCAACAAACTTTCTATAGGGGGGTCAATACTACCAATCAATACGTGGTCAACCAACTTGCCGGTGTAACTTTTATGACAACACCATATGCGGAAGCTTGTGAGATCTTAGATGAAATGGTGGATACTTCATCGGCATGGAAAAGTAGAGCAAATGTTCCTCAAGATGATCCAAACGTGATTCACCTACATAAAGAATTGCATGATCATGGTCAAGCAATTGCCGAGTTGACCACCACAATGAATCAATTAGACAAGGCTAAACTTCAACATGTTTGAGGTCCTAAGCAATTCAATTCAATGGATGGAGAAAATATGATGATAAAAAAAAGAAGGCAAAAGGGTTAACAAGTGCAAAACAGTGCGGAACATTATATGCAAGAAGATAGTAGGTATGATCAAGATGAATCTTACAGTGAACAAGAGGAGGAAGTACAATATGTGAACAACTTCCAAGGGCAAAGAAAGAACTGTGAAGGCCCGAATAAAAAACAATGGCGACCTCATGGTAATCAAGCGAATTGGAACTCTAGCAACCAAGGCAATTGGAATGGTGGTAACAACCAAGGTAACTGGAACAATAAAAGCAATCAAGGAAATTGGAATGGTCAAAACAACCAAGGCAATTAGGATGGCAATAGTCAAGGATATTGGGAGGCAACAACCAAGGGGGATGGAACAATAACCAAGGAAATCGAGGGTCAGGATTCGAAAGGCCCCCGATGTATCAACAACCGAGCAACCCACCTTCTTATCCTTCCCATGGTCCAAGCTCTTCCAACAATGAGATGGGGCGAATTGAGAACATGTTCAAACAAATGATGGGGAAGAATGCTGACTCCGATGCTCAATTAGCCTCTCACAACACTTCAATTCACAATTTGGAATTTCAATTGGGGAAAATCTCACAAGCTTTAAACACTCGTCCTAAGGGGCACTACCTAGTGACACGGTGATGAACCCAAAGGGTGGGAAAACACGAGACATTCCATGGCCGTTACTACAAGGAGTGGAAAGGTGGGGATGCACCCACTTCAAGTCAAAGGAAAATTGTGGATGATGAGAAAGTGATACAAAAAGATGAAATTCCAAACAATGTGGTGCAAGAAAATGGCGAAGGAAGAATTTATATTGATGACAATGTGGAGGAGAGAATTTATATTGATGATAATGTGGAGGAGACTCAATAGGAAGAGAACCTGTCTAAGGAGAACATTGTTGACATACCGAAACCGGTAGTTGTATTGGTAAAAAAGAGTTTCACACGTATGATAATCCTTGGTGACTTAGCCGGCTACGTGGACCAAAGAAAACCTGAAAACTGGATATGATTTTATAAATAGGTATGGAACAAAGAGGCACAGATCAATAAATCTACGGGGTAATCAGCTACGGGAAACTCAGCCTAATTGAGACAAGGAAGAGACACGGTCAGAATGAACCCGGACGGAGCTACGGGAAGATTCAGAGATCCTCAATTAATGACTCACACGTTACACAACCTTCACACAACAGTTACTGTTACTCTTTGTAACGTCCCATTAATGTAATAATTAGTCATTAATGAACGATCATTGTAAGAGGTAGACGTTATATTAAGAAATTCCCTATATAAGGGAAGAGAATATAACTTGTAAAGGGTATCTGAACGAGGAGTACAATACACTTTATTTTTCTGCGCATCATATCATTGTCCATTTATTTATTCCTTTCTTACTTATCATTATTTCCCTGATTATCAGAAACCCGAGTTTATCCTAAAAATAGCTTTAGTCAAAGGATCTAATTCTTTGGTTAAACAAATTGGTTCCGTTACTGGGAATCTGATAATCTTTGTTTGCTTTTCAAAGCGATATCCTCTGAACTATGTCGAATCACAACGACAATGACCAACAGAGAGATAGGATTCCATCACCTCTTCCATCCCCAAGAGGTTCAAGGGAACAATCCCAAGAGAGATCCAACAACAACAACGATAACAACAACAATGATCAAACAGTAGAACAAGATCATGTAAAGCAAATGATTGCAGAGTACGTGAGTCAAACTTTGCAAGAATTTGCAAGGGGATTACCAACGACATCACCTGCATCACTGACACCACCTCCTAATAACACAATTACCGTGGAAAATCCTCAGTCTGGGTTGGTAAACTCAGCAAGGGATGACACTCCTAACGAATCTCTCGAAACAAGACCAGGTATGACTAATAACCCTGAATTACAAAATTTACTACTAACCTTGCAGAAACAGGTGAAGGAACAAAACGATCGAATCGAGCAAATTCCTAGAGTGCCACCTGTTATCAAAGGCATTGATGTTGATAGATATTCTCAACAACCTTGAAAACCAAGCGCACCACCCTTGCCTATACCCAAGAAGTTTAAAATTCCTGACGTTCCTAAGTATGACGGAACAATTGACCCACGCGACCATATGATTGCTTTTACCACCGGAGTAAAGGGCAACAACTTAACAAAACAAGAGATTGAATCAGTCCTTGTCAAAAAATTCGGAGAGACTCTTACCAAAAGAGCCCTAACCTGGTATTCTCTTCTCCCACAAAATTCAATTGATTCTTTTGCTGAGCTTGCATATTCTTTCATAAAAGCACACTCTGGTGCACAAAAAGTCGAGAAAATAATGGAGGACATATTTAAAATAAAGCAGGGAGACACGGAACTACTCCGTGAATTTGTAGACAGGTTCCCGTGAGAAAGAATGCAACTACCAAGGGTGCCTGATAATTGGGCAGCCATGGAATTTGCAAGTAACCTAAATGACAAAAGCTCAGAAGCCACGAGGAGACTCAAAGAAAGCTTGAGAGAATTCCCAGCTACAACGTGGAATGATGTTTACAACAGGTACTGTACTAAACTTTGGATAGAAGAAGATACCATTGCTCGTTCGAAAGATGAAGATCGTACCAGATCCAGACATTCCGAATCAGACAGGAGATCAAGTAAAAATAGGCACGAACTTTATTTAGGACCATCGGTACGCAATACTCGTCCCAGGTTCGAAAACACTAGGTCAGATTATAGACCACCAAGCAGAGATGTGGGCTCATCCTCATCTAGATCCAGAAAGGATCGAGATGAACGCCCTAGATGTAATGCACGAATTGGGGATCACACATTTAATGTGAGTACCCCTGAACATGTTTCAATATTAAGAAAAATGGGATATAAGGTTAGATGGACCAAAGAAATGCGGTCAAACCCAAATAAGAGGAACCCAGATTTCTGGTGTGATTTCCATAATGATCATGGACACAGGACTGCAGATTTTTACAAGGAGAAATAGAACAATTGTTGAAACAGGGTTATTTAACAGAATTGTTTAGTGATAAAGTTAAACAGGCATATATGAAGAATAGGCAGGAGCCCCCAAAGCCTCCATCTCCAAAAAGAATCGTCAACGTGATACATGGAGGAGAAGAAGTGAACGGAATAGTTTGCAAATTAGCCTCGAAGGTCACAATTACCCACGAAAAGCGGATTCGAGAAAATCCAGATGTATATAATATAACCTTTGATGATGCAGATTTTGGGGGACTAGTGCTCCCCCACAACGATGCTCTGGTAATATCCTTACTCATTCATGACACTAATGTTAAAAGAGTGTTGATTGATCCAGGTAGTTCCGTCAATATCATCTTGTTAAGAGTCGTGGAAGAAATGCTCATGGGAAACCAGGTAATCCCAAAGGCACGATCCATATCAGGGTTTGACAACTCTACAGTGATAATCAAATGAGAGATAGAACTTAGCACTTACGCCGAGGGAGTAACCAAAAACACCAAATTCCAAGTCATTGATACTGACATGGCTTATAATGTAATCATGGGAAGGCCTTGGATCCACGACATGAGAGCAGCACCATCCACCTTACACCAGGTAATCAAATTCCCTTCGGAATGGGGAATTAGACAGATTAGAGGTGATCAACAGACCTCCAGAAATATAAATTCCGTGGTGCATTATAACAAAAAAGTAGAGACGGAAGAACTGGAAGAACTGGAAGACAGGGAAATCTTCCAGACAAACATCACCGGCCAAACAAGTACGAAAAAAATTACTGACCCAACAGGTACAAAAGAGGCGAGTGTTCAAACAGATACGGAAGGAGATACTCACGAGAAGGTAAATCAAGTCACCACGGAAGATGCATTGGATCACACGGACGTAGATTCCAGACCTGACGTCATCCAAGAACCAGATGAAGAGGAACGCATCAAAACAACTACAGAAGAGATCGAAGCTGTTCCATTGTTCGAACAAAAACCTGAACAGAAAGTGCATATAGGCACGAGGCTGAGCCCCAATAAAAGAGGTAAGTTAATTGATTATTTAAAGACTAGCGCATATTGCTTTGCGTGGTCCCATTAAGATATGACAGGTATCCCACCAGAAGTGATGACTCATAAACTAAATGAAGATCCATCCTTCTTACCTGTTAAGCAGAAGAAAAGAAAGCAAGGACCATTCAAGAACCAAGTGATTGACGAAGAGGTACAAAAACTCTTGAAAATTGGTTCGATACGTGAGGTAACATACCCTAACTGGCTAGCTAACACTGTGGTAGTACCTAAAAAGAATGGTAAATGGAGAGTATGTGTAGATTATATTGACTTAAATAAAGCATGCCCCAAAGATTCATTCCCACTACTGCACATAGATCAAATGATTGATGCCACTGCAGGTCATGAATTGTTAAGCTTTCTAGATGCGTATTCTGGTTATAATTAGATCAAAATGGATCCCTCAGATGAGGAAAAAACCTCCTTCATTACAAACATGGGGACTTATTGCTATAAAGTCATGCCTTTTGGCTTAAAAAATGCTGGAGCCAAGGCTAGTGACCAAGATGTTCCAGAAACATCTGGGGAAGACGATGGAAGTGTACATAGATGACATGCTGGTAAAGTCAACACGGGCGGAAGAACATTTCCAGCACCTCTTTATTACCTTTGAAATTTTACGCAGGTATAATATGAAGCTGAATCCCGAAAAATGTGCTTTTAGCGTCGAATCAGGTAAATTTTTGGGTTTCCTTGTATCAAACAGAGGAATAGAGGTAAATCTTGCTAAGATTAAAGCTATAGAAGAAATACCTGATATACTAACAAACAAAAAAGAAGTTCAAAGACTAACGGGAAGAATAATAGCCTTGGGAAGATTTATTTCCAGGTCTTCCGAAAAAAGTTTTAAATTCTTTTCAGTTCTCAAAAAGCAAAATCGGTTCGAATGGACTGAAGAATGTCAACAGGCTCTCAAATACCTAAAGGCTTATCTATCAAAACCTCCGTTGCTGTCAAAGCCAAAGGAAGGGAGAGGCTGTACGTCTACCTTGTCGTCTCGGAAATTGCTGTAAGTGCAGTATTGGTAAGGGAGGATAAAGGTAAACAATCTCCTATTTATTATGTAAGCAAGACGTTACTAGATGCTGAAACTAGATATCCACATCTAGAAAAGTTAGCCTTGGCTCTAATCATGGCATCTAGAAAATTAAGGCCATACTTTCGATGTCATCCAATCACAGTTGTCACCTCGTATCCATTAAGAAACATACTACATAAACAAGAACTATCAGGAAGATTAGCGAAGTGGGCCATAGAATTAAGTGAGCATGAAATAATATATCAACCTAGGACTGCAATTAAATCTCAAATCTTAGCTAATTTTGTCACTAACTTTAGTAATAACATTGTCCCTGAAGTGGAAAAGAGTTACAACTCTTTAACGGTGCTAATCCAGGTCTATAGACCCTATTTACCGATGGTTCTTCCAATATAAAAGATGCAGGCTTGGGCATAGTCTTAATATCACCCACGGGTGAAAAGACACGACATGCTATCAAATGTTTTCCTATAACTAACAATGAAGCAGAGTATGAAGCCGTCATTGCAGGACTAGAACTTGCACAAGAACTTTCAATCGAGCAGATAGTAATCAAAAGTGACTCCCAACTAGTAGTAAATCAGATGCAGGGGACTTACATCGCTCGAGAGACTCGGATGCAACAATATTTGGAAAAGGCACGAGAACTCGTGAGACAATTCAAAACGTGGAAGGTAATACAAATGCCTAGAGAGGAAAATGCAGAAGCAGATGCATTAGCTAATCTTGCAGCAGTCATGAAAGTAGCAAACAAAGACAATGCAATTTTCATTCATCTATTCCATTCAGTGATCGACCAAGACAGAAATGAGCTAACTTTCAACAATTTAACCTGGGATTGGAGAAATGAAATCTTTTATTTTCTGCAGAATGGCACTGTACCTGAAGACAAAAACGCAGCTCAAGCACTTCGCCACAAAGCTGCACGGTACTGCCTCATTCGTAACTCATTATATCGCAAGATGTTCGGAGGTCCCCTAGCAAAATGCCTCGGACCTAACCAGATGGAGTTCGTGATTAAAGAAGTCCATGAAGGTCACTGTGGAAATCACGCAGGGGCGAGATCCTTGGTAAAAACCATAATCAGAGATGGGTACTATTGGCCTAAGATGGAAGAAGAAGCTGAGAACTTCGTATCCAAATGCGACATATGTCAAAGGTTTGCCAATAACATGCATCGACCCGTGGAATTATTGCATCCAATAATATCCCCATGGCCCTTCATGAAGTGGGGTATGGACATAGTGAGACCTCTTCCCACAGCTAAAGGACATGTACGGTTTTTACACGTGCTAGCCGACTATTTTACAAAATGGGTAGAGGCAGAAGCTTTCAAACAGGTGCGAGAAAAGGAAGTTAAAATCTTCTTATGGCGAAACATAATATGCCGCTTTGGAATACCGGGAGATCATGTGTGATAATGGCCCACAATTCATAGGCTCGCAAATCACAGAATTCTTCGAAAGCTTGCAAATCAAACGGATTACTTTGACGCCATATCACCCCGTGGCTAACGGTCAAGCTGAGTCGACCAATAAAGTCATCATCAGCAATCTAAAAAAGCGACTAGAAAAAGCCAAAGGAAATTGGCCTGATGAGTTACCAACGGTATTATGTGCATACAGAACAACTTCAAAAACAGCCACGGGAGAAACTCTGTTCGTACTTGTGTATGGATCAGAAGCCTTAATACCCGTGGAGATTGGCGAACCAAGCATAAGGTTTACAACAACCACGGAGGATGAAAACAACGATGAATTGAGCATTAATCTGGACTTACTCGAACAAAGAAGAGAAGCAACACTAATACAGATGGCAGCTCAAAAACAAATCATAGAGCGTTATTACAACTGTAAAGATCATCTCAGATACTTCAATATTGGGGACTTCGTCCTCAAAAAAGTCTTTCAATCAACGAGAGAAGCAAGCGTAGGAAAACTAAGTCAAAATTGGGAAGGACCCTACAAAGTCCGAGGCATAGCGGGGAAGGGCGCCTACGAACTGGAAGCTATGGACGACAGAATACTACCAACAAGTTGGAATGCCATCCACTTGAAGAAGTACTACTTCTAAGGAAAAGAAGTACCCCCGGTCAGGTATCACACGTTCGATTTTATTTTGAACATTTAAAATTTTACTAACCTTTTTAGGTGATAGGCATAAAGCTAACCCATCACCAGATGATGATATTAGACCTGCAAAGACGCGAGGAAGTAACTGAATTCCCGGTCTAGGGTTACACTTTCTGATGGACGTTTTAAAGGGGTTAAGCAGTCATCATCTAAAAACTATATACCTTCGAGTCCCGTATGTTTTTCCTTTTCAGGAAAAGGACCACAAGGAAGGAATATTCAAGTGCTCGAGATTTAATTCTTCAAATCTCAAACACTTGGGGGACTATACAGTATGGAAAGCTAAGACGAAGCAAAGAAGACTATCAAAAAGTCAAAGCTCGAGCCTGAAGATCCATATACCCAACAAGTCAAGTGATACGAGCAAAATCGAAAGAGACAAAGACTAAAACACAAAGCCTAATCCAAGCAACCTTCGAACATGTTCAGGTTAAACTGCAAAATGTTAGCTACGAGAAAGAAATGCACATCTTTGTACTTACTCAAAAGAAAACTGTTGTAACCAAAAAACAGTTAAGGATAAAAGATCATCATCATTGTACTCATTCAAAAACTGTTGTAACTAAAAACAATAACGAAATCTCTGTACTCATATAGAAAACTGTTATAAAATAAAATAGTTACGGATGAAAGATCAAAATCCGTGTACTTGTTCAGAAAACTGTTATTTAAAACAGTTACGGATGTAAGAGCATTTCCCTCGTACTTACTAAAAACTGTTATAACAAAAACATTTACGGGTGAAAATCCCAACCTAAATAAAAACTGTTACAAATGAAAACAGTTACTCTCTTGTATTAACTCGAAAAAACTGTTACGTACAAAAAACAGTTACGAAATACAAGTGTATCAAATTTGTTAAAAGAAAACAGTTGCAACATGAGTTTTAGACGATAATCAAACACATGTAAAATGTTGTGGAAGTTCAAACAAAAACTTTCCTCAGAAACATTCTTAAACATGTGAAATATTCCTAGCACTCTATTGCATTATTACACCATTATGAAGTTGAGACATCTTCTTCATTAAGTGTCGATCAAAAAAGGGCCCTCTTTCATGAATAACGCCTACAAAAAAAAAGGCTCGCATTTTATATGCAACACCGTGCCTACTATGAAAAGGGACGAATAATTTTAGCATCTTTATGCAAAAACTCAGAGGTAAAACAAAAACCTCAAAAATTAAACATGCAAAAGACTTAAGAGTGAAACAAAAACTCGAAGCAAAAAAGTCATACTTGCATATATTAAAGAAAAGCGGCTAAGTAAGAACTAAGTATTAACTAATACTTAGCCGCATGAAGTTTTGTACATTAGGGTGCCCCTAAGTTTTCAGTTGGGGACTTTAAAAGATCCAAATTTACCCCCGATAGAACTGGGGGTAACCACCAATAAAAAAAGAGAGAGGGGTGAACCAACATCTTAATCTTCTTGAGGAGAGGGATTGACTTCTTCATCAGCAGAGGGGGTAAGAGCAGCTTGGGACGAAGAGGCTCGGACAACAGGAGTCTCACCTTCAGGTGGGGAAGGATTCAAACCTTGTTGAGCCTTTTCCATGGCTTCCTTGGTTTTAGCAATTTCAGCATTAAGGTCAAAATCTCCCAGACTCATTTCCGTCAATGTATCGAGGCGAGAATTCATGTACGCCCAACTAACATCGACAGCTTCCGCCTCTTCGAGAGTTTCATAATCTCTCTCCCATACCTGAAGCTCAACTCTTAGCCCATCCTTCTCAGCATCAGCAACTTAATGGGCAGCCCTCAAAGGTACAATTGACTCCTCCAGAGATTGGATTTTGTCTAAAGCAATGCGAAGATCCTCCCGAGTCCGGGTGAGTGACTGCACATGCTCGCATGAGTATTCCTCCTTCTGCTCCAGCAAGGCTTTCAAGCTCCTAACTTCTTCCGAGGCACGGGATAATTGCTCAGCAATCGAAGATACAAGAATTCTCTTGTCTTTGTCCGCTTGGTTAGAAGAAGCCTTCTCCACTGCCAACTCCGCAGCCACGACTCTCATCTGCCGCTCTAAGGTACACTTTTCTTCTTCTAAGGCTTCCATGTCGAGCCTCATGCTTTCATATTGCCCCTTCCGATTCCCTGCTTCAACATACCACTCCTTTAACTCTTGTTCCGTGTTAGAGATCCTCTTCATGAGTTCTATGCCTATGAGATTGATCTACAAAAAGAAAATCAATTAGATACGGTAATTACATATATGAGAATGAGATACAAAAGAATGAACGTTACCTTCAAGGAGGAATGCACAACCTCATTAGCCCAAGTAAGAGAACTGTGACTATCTAGCTTGGTCCTCTCTGTTGGGCCAATCAAAGGTTTCAGCCACACTTCAGGTTTGCCGGATTTATTAAAAAGCCTCCCATCAGCCGAAACCTCAATTAGCACCTGTCTTATCTCTCTGCAGGAAGACCCTACTTCTCTAACAGAAGGCACATAAGCAGGCTAAGATGAAGGAGCCACGGGCAATGAAATTTGTGAAGTTGAAGAAGTCTCACGCACAGAAACTTGAGGAGCTGAGAAAGCCACGGGCAAGGAAGCAGCGGGAGCAGAAATGGCCAAAGGAGCAGAAGAAATAGCAGGAACGGACGAAGAGATTTTTCTAAAGGAGGGAGAAAAAACAGCAAGAGGCGCCTCATTAGCAGCATGGCCAAATCCTTCGCGGAATAGATAATCCACAGAATCATGTGCAAGAGAAGAAGAAAAATCCCCGGAGATAGAAGATCTGACATCAAGCGCGGAAGTCATTGCCATGGGTGTAGACTCATCGTCTAAGACCACCCTTCTTCTACGTGACCTGTGCACCAAAGTGCCCTCCTCTTCTTCTTCTTTTTCTAAGGTCCTAGACCCACTAACTTTTCTCTTTGATGAAGAGGAACCAATAATAATCTCCTGGGCCTGAGCCAAAGACATCTTCGGAATGGATGCAGCAGACACTCCCCGAGCAGAAAACCCTGTCAAAAGAAAAAAGGTTAAACAAACGAAGAAAAAGAAGCTCGAGTAAGGAAAAGAAGCAAAAAACAAAAGTTTCACTTACCGTGAGTCTTCACTCTCCAACCGTACTTCCCGGAGAAGTACTTCCAAGATCTTTCCTCCAATGGAGCAACAGACAACAACTTTTCTACCCAATCACGGATACCGGAGACATTCTCAACAGTACCCATGATTGCTGAAAGAAGAAGAAAATAGCTACGGTGTTAATAAAACACTTAAAGAAAAGAGAAGAAAAATAACAAATGTGAGCTAAAATGCACTCACGTGGATGATTCCACATCTTAGGGAATTTTCCTCGCCCATTAAACCAGCAGTGGGCACAGAAACGTACCAAAGGTACCAACCTCTATCCTTATCGTCATCAGGGGTTACCAACACTCATTTGCTCCTAGAAGCCAGAGTGAAAACCCCTTGACGAAATAAGGTAGGAGAATAAATATGAATGAGGTGATTGAAGGTAAAAGGAACCGAGGCTAAAGAAGCTAAACATCTAAGACACGCGACAACCCGCCACATAAGAGGACCAACTTGTCCTAAGAAAATGTTGAAGAAACGACAAAATTCGATGATGACTGGATCAATAGAAGGTCTAAACCCTAGAGTGAAAGGGTAGGTATAAACAAAATAATGCTCCATCTTGTAAGACGTTAATCTTTGATTGCTATTCGGAATAACAATGGGAAAATCAGACTCCCAAGAACATTCCATGCGAACAAGGGGAATCAAACCTTCAGTAATAAGAGTGGGATACCTATCAACACTATCAAGGGATAACGACTGATCTACAAGGACCTGACTATCCCTAGTGAAGGTAAACTCAGCAGGAATGATTTCATCCACTCGTGGTTCGCGTAGGGGTTCATGATGTTCTCTACCCCTGGACAAAGACCCAGAAGCCCTAGCTCTTGGAAAGACTAAAGACCTAGCAGAAGGAGGGGAAACAATCTGGGAAGAAGAAGAGCCTCTCGAAGGAGTAGAGCTTAAACTCCTCAGTCTACCACCCCCCGACTCTGAGTCGGAACAGAAGAGGGTGTCAAATTCTCGACGTCTATCACTCTTTTAGATTGGTTCGAAGAATATATGTTTACAAAGACAAGAAGAAATTCTTTACAAATAAAAGAGACAAGTTAGAAAGTATTTCACGGAAGTAAAGAAAAGAAAAGAGGTATTTATAATTGAAGACAACCGTCAAACATGAAAAAAAAACAATGATGAGAAAGGTCATAATTGAAGGTGTCACTTCGTGACTAATGCAACCACAAAAAGCCCTAAAAGGCGACGAGTAACTGCAGAACCAATCCGGAGGGAACACATGGCTGGAGCATTAAATGGAAGTGACAGGCGACGCCTATGTTCAGAGAAGGATACAATGTTTTGAGGTAAAGCGGCGGCAAAATATTCCCGCCATAAAATGCGTATCCACTTACCAAATATTAATCGATAAATAAATGGTAAGTGGGGGGACTATCTGTATTGGTAAAAAAGAGTTTCACACGTATGATAATTCTTGGTGACTTAGCCGGCTACATGGACCAAGGAAAACCTGATAGCTGGATATGGTTCTATAAAGAGGTACGGAACAAAGAGGCACATATCAATAAACCTACGGGGTAATCAGCTACGGGAAACTCAGCCTAATTGAGAGAAGGAAGAGACACAGTAAGAATGAATCCGGACAGAGCTACGGGCAGATTAAGAGATCCTCAATTAATGACTCACACGTTACACAACCTTCACACAACAGTTACGGTTACTCTTTGTAACGTTCCATTAATGTAATAATTAGTCATTAATGAGCGATAATTGTAAGAGGTAGACGTTATATTAAGAAATTCCCTATATAAGGGAAGAGAATATAACTTGTAAAGGGCATCTGAACGAGGAGTACAATACACTTTATTTTTCTGCGCATCATATCATTGTTCATTTATTTATTCCTTTTTTACTTATCATTATTTCCCTGATTATCAGAAACCCGAGTTTATCCTAAAAATAGCTTTAGTCAAAGGATCTAATTCTTTGGTTAAACAGTAGTGCCAAAGGCTAAGGCACCAATGACAAGGTCTTCTAATCCATACCCTCAAAGGCTTGTCAAGCAATATGGTGAGAACCAATTCAAAAAGTTCATTGACATGATGAAGAGCCTATCTATTAATGTGCCATTGGTTGAGGCTTTGGAGCAAGCGCCCGGTTATGCAAAGGTCATGGAAAGACTTGGTGACAAAGAAGCGGTCGATGAATCGTGAAACTATAAAGATGACTCATCAAGTGAGTGCGATTGTGCACTAAATGTCTCCTAAATTGGAAGATCCCGAACCTTTCACAATCCCTTGTACCATTGGAAGAGCCGATTTTGCTAAAGCTCTTTGTGATCTTGGGGCAAGTATAAATTTGATTCCCTATTCAATTTTCAAGACTTTGGGAATTGGGAAACCATGACCCATATTTATGAGATTACAAATGGATGATCGTACTATGAAGAGACCATTCAGTATTATTGATGATGTGTTGGTTTGAGTTGATAAATTTATTCTCCCGGCCGACTTTGTGATTCTTGATTCTGAAGTGGACTATGAGGTGCCAATTATTTTGGGTAGACCTTTCCTTGCTAGGGGGAAGGCTCTTGTTGATGTGGAAGCCGGTGAACTCACTTTCCGGGTGGGTGATGAAAAGGTGGTTTTCCATGTGTGCAAATCTATGAGGCAACCGAATAGCAATGAAGTTTGTTCGTTTGTGGACTTGGTGACCGATGTGATTATTAATGATACTAGTGTCACAATGAATGATGATGATACTTTGGAGGCCATTTTGCGTAACCTTGATGATAACGAAAAGGATGTCTATGTGGAATGTGTGAATGCATTGCGAGTAATGGAGTCGTACACTTATTAACCCCACAAATTGTCCTTGGATCTTGAAAATCGGAAGACTCCTCCAACAAAGCCCTCAATTGAGAAGCCTCCCGCTTTGGAGTTAAAGCCATTGCCTACGCATCTTAGGTATGAATTCCTTGGCCATTGTTCTACTTTACCGGTTATTCTTTCCTCTTGTTTGACTAATGCGCAAGTAAACTCTAATTTGGCGGTGCTACAAAAGAGGAAGAAAGCTATCGGATACACATTGGCAGATATTTGGGGTATAAGCCCAGCATTTTTCATGCACAAGATTATTTTGGAGGAGGATGCCAAACCCTCCATTGAACATCAAAGGAGGCTAAATGAAGCAATGCAAGAGGTGGTCAAAAAGAAGATCATAAAGTGGTTGGATGCCGGGGTTGTTTACCCCATTTCCGATAGTTTGTGGACTTCTCCGGTTCAATGTGTCCCAAAAAAGCGGGCATGACGGTGGTCACCAATGACAATACCGAGTTTATTCCTACAAGAACGGTGACCCGGTAGAGAGTATATATGGACTATCATAATTGTCACGACCCAAAATCCCAACTCAGGCCGTGATGGCGCCCAACACCGGGGTCAGGCAAGCCAACACTTGAATTTCTAGTGATATTTCTTTATTTGATAAGCATTCCGATACTTGCCAATTTTTTGAGTTGAAATCATTAAGTGGAAATGAATATTTAGTCAACTAAGACAAAAGTAGCCATAAAAGTCCTGAACTAACATATACATGCAGTCCCAAAATATAAAATGTCTACTACGTGTGCCAGAAACTAGAGTCACAAGTCTACAGGCGGACTAGTAGAATATACAAAAGATAGAATAAACTGTTCTACTGTCTGAAAGAAATAGACAGACATAAACAAAAGACAACTCTATAGTGCTGCTGAGAGACGCCAAGGGAAGCAGCTCACCGTGAAGTCAGGTATAGAATATACTCTCAAGGTCGAGCTCCGGTCGGATACCAGATGCACCTGCCTCAGAACCAGTACAATTAAGTACAGAAGCGTAGCATGAGTACATAAACAGATATGTACCCAGTGAGTATCCCGTCTAATCTCGAAGAAGTAGTGACGAGAGGTCGACGTGATACTTACTAGGGTCAAGATGTAATAATATAATTAAATGAAGACTAGGCAGGGATAACAGTCGTATTAAGCATAAAGACATGAAACATCAACTACAAATTTGTAATTTACCTTTGCACGTCAAATTTCACTAGCATATGATGTACTAATTTTCCTTTTTACATGAATCAAATTATACAAGTATCACAAACTCCCAGTCAAATATATATAGCACATAGTATGCCGAAAGCGTACGACCGAAGCGTCGCGAAAATAAATGTGCACTGCCGAGGGTCGAGCGGCTCGAACCATAGATGCATCTATTACCCCGCTCGCGAATCGAACATGCAACACGATTGACATAATGGTAGGTCTATCCCGCTCACGAATCATACATGCGATGCGGGTGCCCATATACATACACAGAATTATCAAGAATCCAAGGATTTAATAGAGATTACGCTTGAGGACAAGAATTTAAGCAATGAAATTTTGAATGTAACTTCCTAAATATCTCCATACCAAATTCTAGGATACTAAGCAACTCAAAATACATTGATGGTCACATACAAGGCACATAAAAGCATGCTTGTGAGTCCTAAGACTACTTCAACATGAGATAATAGTAGCTACGCAGGGACCCTCGTCACCTCGTGCATGCGTATCCCCTGCAAATAAGGACATACAATTATTTATAATCACCTATGGGGACAATTCCCTCTTACAAGGTTAGAAAGGAGACTCACCTCGTGCCGAGCCTACTCTCCGGGTCAAGAACACGTCCGAAACTCCAAACTCGTCTCCAAAAGACTCGGAACTAGTCAAATAGGGTATACATCAATTAATATATGCTCAAAAGCATGATATTTATCTAATTAAGCCGTTATTTCAACCTACTTTGAAGAATCCCAAAATACACCCCAGGCCCACATGCTCGGATTCCGGAAATTTTCGAAGGAAACACTCACCCATAACCTAAGGATCAGTGATATATGATTTTTGTACAATTTTATAGCTAATTATGTTTTTGATCAAATCTTTGATTTACACTAAATAGGGCATTAATACACCTAGGATTTCATGTATTGAATCAACATTAGGGTGGAAATTACTTACCTCTTAGTAGTTAGGTCAATGGTCCCTTTTTCATGCTCAAAATCACCCAAAGAAGAAGGTGAAATGTTCAAAAATGGAAGTTTTCCCGTACTTAAAAGATCTCACTGCCTACAGGGATTTCCGCACCTGCGGCTTAAGGACCTTACCTGCGGTCTCGCACCAGCGAGTATATACTCGCACCTGCGGAACTGGACAAGGGGACCAGGGCTCGAAACTGCAGAGAGGATCCCGCATCTGCGGCTCCGCTCCTGCGAGAAAAGGGAAGCCCCTTTGAGGCCGCACCTGCGACTGGGCAACCACACCTGCGGTCACACCAGATCAGGTGCACCAGCAACTGCTTCAGCTGGTTTTTGGCCTCGTTTGGTGCCCAAGAGGCACCTGGGCCCACCCGAGCCCCCGTCTAAATATATAAATAAGTCCAAAATCATAATACAAACTCGCTCGAGCCTTCAGAACACCCAAAACAATGCTAAAACTCAAAATCACACCTCAAAACCCCTAGAATCAAACTTAAGAACTTCAAGTTCTTGAATTCGGTATCAATGCGCCGAACCGACCTATACTACTCGGAATGACACCAAATTTTGCAAGCAAGTCATAAATGAAATAACGAAACTATTCCCGATCTCGGAATTCCATTCGGACTTCGATAGCACAAAAACATGTTCCAAACAAAAATTCTTAAACTTAAGAAATCCTATTTCACCATTTGGCGCCAAAACGCTCCTGGGTCATCCAAACCCCGTTCCGGACACACGCCCAAGTCCGAAATCATCATATGAAGCTACCGGAACCGTCGAAACTCGATTCCGAGGTCGTTTACTTAAAATGTTGACCGAAGTCAAACTTGGCCAAAAAGGCCAACCTTAAGGAACCAAGTGTTCCTATACCACTCCAAACACTTCTGAATCCCGAACCACCCATCCCCACAAGTCATAAATCAGTGAGAGGAACTACGGGAAGTCTCATTCGGGGGATCGGGGTTCTATAACGCAAAATGACCAGTTTGATCGTTACATTCTCCACCGCTTAAACAAACGTTCGTCCTCAAACGAGTCTAGAATCATACATGAAGTGTTGAATAAGTGCGGATATCTGCTATGCATGTCCTCCTCGGACTCCCAAGTCGCCTCCTCGAGTGGTTGGCCCCTCCACTGGACCTTCACAGCAGAAACTCTCTTGGATCTCAACTGGCGATCCTGTCTGTCAATAATAGCAACTGGCTCCTCCTCGTAGCCCAATCTCTCATCCAACTGAATTGTGATGAAATCAACCACGTGAGAGAAGTCAGCGTGGTACCTCTGGAGCATAGATATATGAAAGTCCGGATGAACTCCTGGTAAGCTGGGAGGTAAAGCAAGCTCATAAGCATCCTCTCCGATCCGCTTCAATACCTCAAAAGGGCTTATAAACCTTGGGCCCAGCTTGCCCTTCTTCCCAAATCTCACAATACCCTTCATCGGCGAGACCTTCAACAGAACCTTGTCTCCCTCCATAAATGATACCTCACGCGCCTTCTGATCCGCGTAACTCTTCTGTCTGTACTTTGCTGTTCGGAGCCTCTCTTGAATCAATTTCACCTTCTCCAAAGCATCATTCACAAGGTCGGTTCCATATAACTTAGCCTCGCCAGGATCAAACAACCCGATAGGAGAACGACATCGCCGACCATACAAAGCCTCAAATGGGGCCATCTCGATGCTGGACTGGTAACTGTTATTGTAAGCAAACTCGGCCAAAGGAAAGAACTGGTCCCACTAACCTCCAAAGTCAATCACACATGCCCTAAGCATGTCCTCCAATATCTGAAATGTACGCTCCGACTGACCATCAGTCTGAGGGCGAAATGCTGTGCTGAGATCTATCTGGGTACCCATCTTACTATGCAATGCTCTCCAGAAGTGCGAGGTGAACTAAGGACCTCGATCTGATATGATGGACACCGGCACACCGTACAACCGGACTATCTCCCGAATGTAGATCTGGGCTAACCTCTCAGAAGTGTAAGTAGTAGCTACTGGAATGAAATTTACCGATTTGATCAACCTATCCACAATGACCCAAACCGCGTCAACCTTCCGCAAAGTCCGAGGCAACCCAACCACGAAGTCCATAGTGATGCGCTCCCACTTCCACTCAGGAATGGGCATCTTCTGAAGTAGGCCTCCTGGCCTCTGGTGCTCATACTTGACCTGCTGGCAATTAAGACACCTAGCCACATACCCCACTATGTTCTTCTTCATTCTCCTCCACCAGAAATGCTGCTTCAAGTTACGATACTTCTTCATAGCACCAGGATGAACAGAATACCGTGAACTGTGTGCCTCCTATAGAATCTTCTCCCTCAGACCATCAACATTAGGAACACATAAACGACCCTGAAGTCTCAGAACACCATCCTCGCCAATAGCAACCTCCTTTGCACCACCCTGAACCACTGTCTCCCGAAGCTCTGCCAAGCACGGATCATCGAACTGTCGAACCTTAATCTCTCTTAATAACGAAGACTGAGCAACCACATGAGCAAGGACTCGGCGAGGCTCTGAAAGGTGCAATCTCACCAGGAGATTAGACAAGGACCGAATGTCCAAGGCTAGGGGTCTCTCCTCGGCTGCAATATAAGCCAAACTACCCATACTCTCTGCCTTCCTGCTCAAGGCATCTGCTTCCACATTTTCCTTGCCCGAATGATAAAGAACGGTGATATCATAATCCTTCAACAACTCAAGCCACTTGCGCTGCCTCAAATTAAGATCCCTCTGCTTGAACAAGTGCTGTAAGCTGCGGTGGTCTGTATAAACCTCACAAGACGCCCCATACAGGTAGTGCCTCCAAATATTAAGAGCATGAACAATTGCCGCAAACACCAAGTCGTGCACATGGTAATTCTTCTCATGAACCTTCAGCTGGCGCGAATCATAAGCAATAACTCTCCCCTCCTACATCAACACACATCCCAAGCCGACGCGTGAAGCGTCGCAATACAATGTATACATCCCAGAACCGGAAGGCAATACTAGAACTGGTGCTGAGGTCAACGCTGTCTTGAGCTTCTGAAAGATCACCTCACACTTGTCAGACCATCAGAACGGGGCATTATTCTGAGTCAACCTAGTTAGTGGGGATGCAATGGATTAAAAGCCCTCCACAAATCACCGATAATAGCTTGCTAGACCCAAGAAACTCCTGATCTCTGTAGCTGAAATAGGACGTGGCCAACTCTGAACTGCCTCAATCTTCTTAGGATCAACCTTGATACCCTCTCCGGATACTACATGTCCCAAGAATGCCACGGAATCCAACCAAAACTCACACTTGGAGAACTTAGCATATAACTTCTGTTCTCGCAAAGTTTGGAGCACAACTCTCAAATGCTGCTCGTGCTCGCCCAAGCTACGTGAGTAAATCAGAATGTCATCAATGAATACAATGACAAAGGAATCAATATACGGTCGGAACACCATGTTCATCAAATCCATAAATGCTGCTGGGGAATTAGTCAAGCCAAATGACATCACCAGGAACTCATAGTGGCCATATCTCGTACGAAAAGCAGTCTTCGGGACATCCGAGTCCCAAATCTTCAGCTGATGATATCCCAATCTAAGATCAATCGTAGAAAATACCCGAGCACCCTGCAACTGGTCAAACAAATCATCGATGCGCAGCAAAGGATACTTGTTCTTAATAGTGACCTTATTCAACTGGCGATAATCAATACACATCCGCATAGACCCATCCTTCTTCTTCACAAATAGAACTGGAGCACCCACGACGACACACTCGGCCTGATAAACCCCTTAGCCAACAACTCCTCAAGCTGCTCCTTCAACTCTTTTGGAGCCATACGGTATGGGGGAATGGAAATAGGTTGAGTGCCTGGAGCTACATCGATACAGAAATCAATATCACAATCCGGAGACATGCCCCGAAGGTTTGAAGCAAATACATCAGCAAACCATTAGCACTGAATCAATCGTCGGAGACTCGGCGGTGGCGTCCCGCACATAATCAAGATACGCCAGACAACCCTTCTCGACCATATGTCGAGCCTTCAGGAAAGAAATAACCCGACTGGCTGTACTAACTGAGGAACCTCTCCACTCCAGCCTAGGCAACTCGGGCACGGCTAAAGTAACCGTCTTGGCATGGCTGTCCAAGATGGCATGATAGGGAGATAGCCAATCCATGGCCAGGATAATCTCAAAATCAACCATATCGAGCAATAGGAGATCCACTCTAGTCTCGAACCCACAAAATGTAATCACAAAGGACCGATAAATCCAGTCTACCACCACAGAATCGTCCACGGGAGTGGACACATAAATAGGAGTACTCAAGGACTCGCGGGGAACCACTAGGAAACAAGTAAATAAGGCTGATACATATGAATAAGTGGATCCTGGATCAAATAACACTGATGTCTCTCTACCACATACTGAAATAGTACCTGGGATCACGACATCTGAGGCCACTACATCTGATCGGGCCGGAATAGCATAGAATCTGGCTGGTGCACTGGAAGACTGACCTCCGTTGGAATGAATAGGAGCTGGATGAGCTCCCCCTGTCTGGACTCCACCTCTAGGACGACCTCTACCAGCCTGTCCTCCACCCTAAGAATGTAGGCTGATAACTCTGCTGAACGGCCTTGCCCCGCAGCCTGGGGCAAGTCCTCCTCAAATGGCCTGGATCCCCACACTCATAACATCTCCTCGGTACCATAACCTGCTGCCCTAAAAATGAAGAACCCTGAATAGCTGGTGGACGGTGAGAACTCTCTGGCATGGCACTGAAGTAAGGACTAGAAGACCCCTGATGACCGGAATACCCGTTGGAGGAACCCTGAATGGCTGGTGGACGGTAGGAACTCTCCGGCATGGCGCTGAAATAAGGCCTCACTGGTGCACCACGGGAAGGTGGTGGAGGAGTTGAATATGGAGGACTGCTAGGCTGGCCTATACCAAACTGACCCTACCCTTGGCTGGGGAACCCTTGAAATCTCCAGAAAATCTAGCTCTCTTGTCTTGCTGACCCTGCTCTCTGCCCCTCGATCGATAACCCTCAATCCGGTGAGCTATCTCAACCACAAGCTGATAGGGAGTCCCCATCTCCACCTCTTGGTCCATGTTGGCCCTAATTCCTGAGTGTATCCCAACTACAAATCTCCGCACTCTCTCAGCACCAGTAGGAAGTATCATCAGGGCATGACGAGACAACTCAGAAAACCTAGCCTCATAGTTTGTCACTAACATTTGTCCCTGCTCTAGCTGCTCAAACTGATACCGCAGCTCTTCCCTCTCGGAGGGTGGAATATATCTGTCCAGGAACAACTGAGTGAACTGCTCCCAAGTGATGGAAGGGTAACCTGCCGGTCTACCAAGGATATAAGACTGCCACCATCTGCGGGCCCTACCCTCTAACTGAAAAGTAGTGAAGTCAACTCCATGGGACTCCAATATCATCATGTTGTGCAGTCTGTTCCTGCACCTATCAATGAAGTCCTGGGCATCCTCGCCTCTCTCACCTCCGAAGACAGGAGGGTGCAATCTAGTCCATCTATCCAATAACTTCTGCGGATCGCCGTCCGAAGCTGGTCTGAGCTCAGGTGCTGCTGCTACATGCTGGGATCCACCCACGGGCTGTGTACCCGGGGTATGATGTACTGCTGCTGCCTGACCTGCGGCCTGGGAGGTAGGGTTCTGGGCTCCCCCTCCCGCCTGAGATGTGGAAGGATCCGCTGGAAATAAGCCAGCCTGGGACGTATGTCCATAAACCGCATCATACGACCCATGACCTCCTGGAAGCCTGGCGCCGTCATAAAGTCCACTAGAGCAGGATCTGCTGAGGGCACCTCGCCCTGCTCCTCTATGATGGGGTCCCCCACCGGTGGTTCAATTGGAATAGCTCTGGGATGCCCTTTTCCCCTACATCGGGTCGGTGCCCTCCCCCGGCCTCTGCCACGGCCTCAGACGATAGGGTAGCGGCATCTCTCGGGTCTGGAACGTCAGCTGCACGCGTCCTCACCATATGTAAGAGAATAGAAGAGTGAGATTTAGTATACCAGTGACTGCATGAT
>ML300542.1:0-104504 GCA_005239495.1 Nicotiana undulata
CCTTTATATAGAGACCCTCAATCACACAAAAGGGGGGGTGGGGGGGGTGGGGGGGATAGACACGAAAATACACTCTAAGAAATCACACTCTGAAATTAGTAAATCAGCTATCAGAAAACAGGTTGAGAGAGGATTTTTTTTTTCCTTGTAATTTTCTGCATTTTCAAAAAGAGTTTAGCTCTAAAAATATTCTATTCTAGTTCTTGTTGTGTATTCATCTTTCTATAAAAGAACACAAAAAGAGGAAGTTATTTAAGTTCTCTTTCTTGGTTTTCTGGGTTAATACTAGTATATTCGAATATGATTTTGGATCTGAAACTAATCCTGGGATTTGCTGCGGTTATTCTGTTGATTATACTGTTATATCGTGCTGCTTAGTTGCTGATTCCAGAGATATTTTCTCTTATTTTGTTCCTTTGATGTAACCAGGTACATCCTTTGAACTTTAAATGACGAATGAAATGTAAACATGCTACGTAGAAGATATGTGGATGCCGAGAAGCCATTGAAAACTCCTTGTGTTGAATTTCATGTCCTCTTCTTAGTCTTTTAGTTTTTTTTTCTGGATTTGTGTCATGTTTTAAGACTTGTAGTATGTCCTGGTGGTGTATAAGGTCAATATCCTCTAAAGTAGTGTTCTAATCTCTCTGTCTCTTGAGTTCAGCATTTGGTACATGAATTGTGAACTTGTCTTAACTGGAAATGCTATGAAACTCGTATTTGCTATCCACTAGTATGCTTAGAAATATTCTTCAAAAGGCACTGCAAATTTGCCTTAAGATTTGAGTTGTTCTGATGCATGAAATTAGGACAAAACCGTGTGCAAAAATCTCATTGTTGTTAATCACTTTTAAAACTTCAATTGCAATGCAATATATCTGTGCCCAAGTAGGTTGAAGTATGGATAACCTTTTATCTAAGGTTTGATTCAATCCCTCCTCTACGTATTGGGCTTCACTGTAAGCCCACTTATAGTCATGCTCAGACCTTTAGGAGGTCAGTTGATCTTAACCCGTAGTGGTATTATCTTGAGATGAATTCTCACCTAAGAAATAATTAATTGAAAACAACCCGCTCGTTAATTTAATTGAAGTAGAATTCTTAAAGTATTCAACATTCTGGCAGTTCATATAGGTTTGCTTCCTAGTTTATTTTGTTTAGTGTATTTTATCTCCAAATAACTCTGTTGCTACAGATCTCTCAATATATGACCTCAAACATAGAGAGGAATACTCATGAACATCATAGCTTGCTTTAGACATGCATTTAAATTACTATTGTGATTATGTACACGTACATGTGATATAGTTACGATACCAAAATAAACCGAGGTATGCGGTCACACAACTTCGGACAAACAATCTTAATATAATAAAGTGTTTAAAATTGCGTACATGTTTACGTAACACAAATAAAGACTAAAATGAACACTCGTAGAGACACTTTTAGGAACGAATTTCTTAAAATTATCGGAATTACGTACACGCCCACGTGACGTAATTCAGGTATCTTTTCGACAACAAAACAAAATACGCGCTTGCGCACTTTATTTATCTTATTAAACGAGTTCAATGTCAAGAATTGTGTACACGTCCGCGTGACATGATTTTAGACACATTTTAAACTCTACGGGTTTACGCATACGTGACCTGTCTTAAACAATTCTTTGAATACAAAGAATAATAAAAGCGGTAAAGATATAAAATGCACATAGGTATAAAAGCAGTTTTAGACAATTTAGGCCAAGTTTAATCATTAAGCGACCGTGCTAGAACCACGGAACTCGGGAATGCCTAACACCTTCTCCCGGGTTAACAGAATTCCTTACTCGGATTTGTGGTTCGCAGACAATTTAAACAGAGTCAAAACTTCCTCGATTTGGGATTTAAAATAAATAGGTGACTTGGGACACCATAAATTATCCCAAGTGGCGACTCTGATTAAATAAATAATTCCATTTCGATTATTGTCACTTTAATTGGAAAAACTCCCTTATTACCCTTGTCCGGGGTAGTAAAAAGAGAGGTGTGACACTCGCATCTCATCAATCAGTACTATATTGTCAGCAAATAACAAACACTATGGCACCTCCCCTTGAATATGACTCTTCAGTGCGTCTGTCGCCAAAGCAAATAAGAACAGACTGAGTGCAGATCCTCGGTGTAACCCCATGCCAATCGGACCGAGTCACCTCTCACTGTCTCACCTGAGTCTTACCTCCATCATACATGTCTTTAATCACTCTAATGTATGCAACATGAACACCTCTAGATTCCAATATCTCCAAAAAAATATTAAGTATTAATTTAAATTAGCATATATAAAATTTCAACCATGCAACTCCAACATTAATCCAAATTTATTACCTATGCTTAAATTCTGTAATTTATAGCCAAGATTAATAGATGATTGCAATTATAACAAACGTCGACGGGCCTTTATAAAGGTAAGTTACAAATTAAAGTGACAAAAAGTTGTAATCCTTCGAAAAGGAAAAGCATGCAACAAAAACGTTATAAATTTCCAAGAAACTTCGTACTAATTAACTTTCTAAAAGAAATACAAAATATATTCATTGTATAAGTAGCATAAAGAGAAACTTATTTTGAGCCTACTATATATTAGTGGCATATTAGCAAAATCATAGTGTGTAGTGCTTGGTGCGCAAGTTGTTCACCTCTATAAGATCAGCTGGAATTGCTATCTGAGTCATTTCTCGTCCCTTCTTACGCAGTTTCATTACTGTACCACAAAATCAAGATTAGAGAAATAGAGAGAGAAAGTGTTTCTACAGTATGAGAGACATGAAAACAAACTCAACTCCATTCTGGCAATGGAAATCTCCATTGCCTTACCTTTTCGGTGGTTTAGCATTAACGCTGGCACTCATTGTGGTGGCACTTGTCCTCCTCGCCTGTTCCTTCCATAAACGCCGCCTTTCCTCCGCCGTGTCCGACGAAGAGAAATCTGCACCTCGTCCGGTCAATATGACAATTGAGGATATGTCGCCGAGGATCGTCGTAATCATGGCCGGCGATCAGAAACCCACCCACATCGGAATTCCTGCTATTTCTTCATCATCAGATAAACCTTCTGATCATTAATATAATTCACTAATGATAAAATATATAGGTGCTGCTCGCTCGCTTCCTCGAGTAAAAAGTTTTGCTAGCTTTAATTATGTCTCGTAGAACCAATTTAAACTCGGGATTCCATTTGTAATATTCTTCTATAGTATGTACGTAAAAGAGATAGTAGTTCAGAAATGTGAATTCTTCACCAATCATAATTAGTTCTTCGCCTAATTAATCAAGTAAATAATGCATAATTTGCAATGTTAATTACTTAACCCTTTTTGGTTTCCATTTATCTCGTTGTGTGGTGCTTTTGCCGGGATAAAGATCTTTCTTATCGAACAGTTACTGAATTTGGACTTGATGAATATTTATTCGCACGGATGTTTTTTTTTTCTATTTGAATAATTGTTTCATATACGAGTGCTTTTTTTTGTTGAATGGAGTCGCAATTTCGCAGTACGAACTGTGAATATAACAAAAAAGAAGAAATTTTGGACATGGATAAATGAGTGGGAACATCAATTACGTAGAAGGGTGGATTGTCGTAAATTCCAGAAAGATTGCACTATTAACCTTTTCTGAGGAAAACATGGCGAAGAATGCGGCGAGCCGTTCACGCAAAATGGAGAAAAAGATGGGTGAACGAGTACATATATAAGATGATGACAAAAATGTAAGGGAAGGATTTAAAGAAATACATACATACATACATATAATATAAGTTTGGCTACTACATTTCTTGAATATATTCTTTTGGTTTATGACTCATAGAAGAATGTGAACCGATGCAAATCTTATACTAGCAATTAATCTAACGAAGAGGAGTGTAGAGATGACATTAAGCTAAGGTTTTACTCAGCTTTCGCATAAATTATATTGTATATTGATATTATATTTATGTAGAAATTTGTATATTAATTTTACAATAGTTAGTCATAACGGCCTCAGTGAAGACATATATCATGTATGTGTTTACTTTTTTTTAAAAACAATGGTGTAAATTATCTCATATATCAAGGTTAAATTCCTAACATGAAAATAATTTGGATTATCAAGTAGACAATTTAAAATACACTATTTTTTTTAAAAATATATAAGTTTAAATCTAAAATCATTGGGATAGTATAAACATTGATTATGAGTTAGTTTTATCCCTACTTTTGGTCAAACTGATCACAAATGCTGCAATTATTTTCCGGATGTTGTTCATTGCGCCAAAATGATAACATCATGTCGTTTCCTTTGTCCTCCTAAATCCTAATGTGCCATTTCACTAATTTGCTACCAGACAAAGCTGCATACTGAATACTCCTAGTAGATTTAAAGAATAAATAAAATTTAAAAGGGGAAAAGAAAATTCTAGGGTGGAGGAAAGAGGAGTAGTGAATACAAACTTTAATTTTAACCCTGGAAACATTCTATAATTCCATGTTGGAATGACAACATACGAAAAGTGGCACATATCACACGGCAATATCCTTCCGGTGTATATCAAATTAATGTATTTTATCATAGCTAAAAAAATAAATGAGGTGAAAATATACATTAATTAGTCATAGTTAGGTGATATAAGAGTATACAAAAGACATATATCATATCGATTAAACACCGGGTCTACCTAAATTTTTACGGGTCAGAATATATTTATCAAACGAAGACGGATTAAGGGTATGTTGGTACAAAAGAAAATGTTTTTCTAAAAAAAATTTCATAGAGATTAAAAGAGTGATTTTATCATTTATTTTTTCTTGTGTGATAGGTGAGTGAAAAACTTTTTCTGAAAAATATTTTCTAGTATTCGGTTAGAGAGTAAAAAATATTTTTATATGGTACTCTCTTCACCCCCTTCCTCCCGGTCCACATGTTTCCTCTCCCCCCCCCTCTTAAATACCCAATGTTTCCACGATTCTTTTTTCTTCAAGAATTTAATTCTTCTAAAGATACACACAAACTCAAAAGAACTAATATGATGCTTTACTTATTTATGCAGAAACAATGTTGAAATTTGTGCTTCATAACTAAAAAGAAAATACTTTTTTTTGTTGTTGAAAAAAAGTTCTCATGCTACAACATGAAAATAAGGTACTCATTTTATTAAAATAAAAGAAAATACTTTTTTTACATCATGAAAAGAAAGTATTTTTTTTGTTAAAATAATTTTTTTTTTGTATCATGAAAAGAAAATAATGAAAAAAATCTATCTATAGCATAAAAAAGAAAGTACTATTAATAATACTTTAATTTAGGGTGGGTGGGGCAGAGGTGGGGGGATGGGGTTGGGCAGGGTGGGGTCTATAGGTCGGGGTGGGTTGGTAGGATGGAGAATATGGTAGGGAATCTTGAAAAAAAAAAATTTAAAAATATTTTCCCTTTCCTTGATAGAGAAAATATTTTTCTTTAATTAAAAAATAAGTTAATAAAAAAAATATTTTTTAATATATTTAAGCCAACCAAACACAATTTTTTTTTCTTTTTCCATTGTACCAAACACTACCCTAAATGAGAAACCATGGCGTCGGACATGTTTATGCATCGGGAAATAAGAAGGCTACAAGAGAATGATTGCTCTCACTCTTTTTTCTTCTTTTATGGCCCGTTGTAGTAGGGTGTGCGGTCGGACAATTCAAATTTAGTATGAGAATTTCGATTTGAATTTTCACTTTTCAGAGGGAAGAAGTGACAATCCAAATACAATTCAAATAAGTTAGGATTAAATCGGATTTCTTATATTCGGTTTCAGATTAATCTGCGCTTAAATTGAGATGTTTCTACCTTTACCAAAATGAAGAACCAAATGAAGTGCTCATGTTAAATTGCCCGAAAAGTTTTTCATTCTTGCTGCAATCATCCAAATAGAGTATTTACGTAATAAAATTATTATTAAAAAATACAACAGAGACATTAATACGGTCGATAAGAAGCGACAATAGCAAAATCATGTTCAAATAGAAAGTATTCTGGCAGTGACTTAGTAATTAATATTGAATATATGAGATAATATCTAATGGGTTGGGTATTGAACTTATTACTATTGGCATATGGATAATGGACTAAATATAAAATATAAAATTTCAAATATTCGAAGTACCAAATCCAATATCCAATCCAAAATCTAAAAAATTTAAAAATTAAATTCAAAATCCAATCCGTAATCGGAAAATCCAACAAAAAATCTAAAAGTTTTAGATTTCGGATTTGCCCAGCCCTACATTGAAGTGATATGTACGTACTTTTAAAAGTGGTTTAAAATGGACAACGGGAGTAAGTAAAAAGTAGTCAGTGTGAAATTGATTGCAAATGTGGTATAATGAGTCAATTAGAGGGGAAGTTACACTACCACTTTGTCTTTTTTTTCCAGTGGAATGCATAAACTCATTATTCGATGCCCACTGGAAAATTGGTAGTTAATCCACTTATTTATTGTATTTTTATTTTTTTATGACACTTTTGGGAGCTCATTTAACTTTTGAAGTTGATGGCAATTGACTTATTGACCCGAGTTTCTTCCCCTCCCTGTTACACCTATGTAAACCATACGATGACACAACAGACGGCTTTCTTTTTTTCCTTTTTTCTCTTGTCTCAATTACTAATTACTTTATTACTAGGCAGTCACTACTTCTTGTTCCTTCAACAATACTTTTCATTCTTATTAATTTTTGTTTTTGTTTTTTTAGAAGTTGTTTAATTACCAAATGAGACTAATAAAAAATTATTTGTTATGATCTAATATATCATACAAAAAAATCAAATATTTTGACAAATCTTCGGTTTGATATATATACGTATCCAAAAGTAATCCACTTCTAGGGGCTGACTAGAACATATTTTAATATAATATGGTGAAATTCAAATTTTTTACTTATGAGATTCTATTATAATATGTTATAATTTCATAATGTGCTTGAGTTTCGATAAAATATGCGGGAAGTTTATATACAGGAGCTTCATAATCCAGCATATTGTGCTGAAACTTTCTGTGTGCTAAAATTCCAATATAATATGCTGAAATTATACGCAAGAGCTCCATAATCCCGCATATTATGTTGAAACTTTCCGTGTTTTAACAAAATAATGATTATTTGTCAATAACTTTATAAATATTAACTTTTTTAATAATCAGTCCGAAAACTGGCTAACCGCGTGCTATTTTCTTGACCCCGCCCTCTTTATTTGACCTAAAACTAATTGGGCGTGTGTAGAATGCGGAGGGTCGGTAACGTCTTGGAATGAAAATTGTGAAACAAATTAGAAGCAAGGTTATGTGCACTTGAAAATGTTGGGATGTTAGTGTCTAGAAACTTGGTACGGCATGATGATTTATAATTATCACAGTAATATATATACCCACCAAGAGAGTCCCTTTCGAATTTGACATTGTATCCACATATAGGAGAAGTCTCCTCTTCTTTCAGTGGCAGACACTTTTTGCTAATTAGTATGTTCCACAATATGGAAAATGTGTACGATTATTAAGTTCAAATCTAATCCTTCTACCCGTATCTCAAACCCACCTAATGTTTAGCTTAAAGTATATATATATTTTCATGTATATCGCCTCATATTTTACTTTTGTTTCGTGAGTTTTAGATGTTAATTGTGACGATATATATTGATTTGGGGTGTTTTTATGTGTATGAATGATTTGGAGCAATTGGAAACGAAACACACAAAATTAGAGCGAAAACGCACAAAACCAGAAAAATTGCATTTTTGGGCGCCCCAGGCAGGGCTTGGCGCCACCTGTGGCGCTGGAGACAGTTTGCTCTTTCAAGGCAGCGCCATGGTGGGCGCCCGGCGCTACTCAGGGCGCCGATGACGGGAATTTTTCCTATTTCGACCGGGGCTCGGTTAATTCGACCCTATACCTACCCAACACGTATAAAAACAAGTCTAAACTCAATTTTGAGGAGAGAAAGTGATTTTTAGAGGAAAACACAAGCACAGAGCCGCCATGGAAGCCGGAATTCATCAAGTTCCATCTTTCTTCCACCAAACTTAGTAATTCTTATGTTTCTTTGTATGATTTGTTGTTTTGCTACCATGTCTATGTGGAGCTAAACTTCACGTTCTAGGGTTGTGGTTCTTTCATGACTATTGTTATTCGGATATTGATTTTGATTTCTTGATTTATCGTATTGGTTTATTTATTCAATTTTGCACTTAATTATTTAATTGCTTGATCACCAATTGAATACTATCTACGAGTCTAGAGTTGAACTCGAAAGTGGGAATTCTAGATTGCATATAGGATTGAGTAGAGCAAGTTCTTGAACCTGGGCATCGGGGAACGGATTCGCGATTAGGATAGACATATACCTAATTGCCTTTCTTGGTTGATTTACAGGAATTATAAATGCGTTCTTGTTTATTCTAACTCCATAGACATATAGACGTTAGGTTAGCTTGAATAGGCGAGTAAGAACTCGACAGATTCTTATGAGCAATATTAACCATGTCAACCAATAAACTAGATAAATTAGTGAATCAATTCAATTGAAGAATACAATAAGATTGTTAGATAGCCCATAACCCTAGATCGTTTTCATTACATTGATAATGGAGCAGTGAAACTTGAAAAGTTAATTCAACTCTATGTTTTGCAGCATATCAACAATCATCAAAGAATCCAGCTGGAGCTCAAAATTGGTGATTCCATGTTGCAAACATAGTTGTACACTAGTTCTAGCAGCTAACGCTTCTGCCATGAGATGTTACTCTTACGATGTACTGGTACTGAAAAAGCAACAATAAGATCCCCAGCTTCATTTGTTAGAATACCTGCCTTGCTTTCTTCCTTCATGTAACTTTCATCAGTTACATGAATCTTCTTCATATTTCTAACACCACCTTCATGACAAGTCTAATTGACTTAGTGTTTCCAGCTGTAAAGATCACGATGTCATCTGCATAAGATAAACGGCTCACCTTAGGACCCTGGGACTCATAGAGAAAGGGGTAAAGTTACAATCATGTTGTAGATTATTAGCATTATGAAGAGAACTTCAACTGCCAACACAAACAAATATAGGGATAATGGATCTCCTTGCTTGAGCCTTTGTGAGGAAGTAAAAAAAAACCTCTTCTGGTTCCATTAACAATGATTGAATATCATACATTTGAAACTAACCGCCATACCATTTCAACCTACTCTTCACTAAACCCAAACCTTCTCAGTACAGATGTAACAAAAGAGCAAGATAATGTGTCATAAGCTTTTGCCACATCCAACTTAATAACCATATTACAACCTTTGCTGGGTAAAGATATCCTTGAACAATTTCTTGTGCCATCACTACATTCTCTATAATAGATCTGCCTTTTATGAAACCACTTTGATTCTCAGAAATCAATCTAGGGAGCATAGGATTTAGCCTTATGCACAACATCTTTTAAATGAATTTAAAGGAAAAATTCGACGTGGCTAATTGGTCTCATATCCGAAAAATTGGATGGTTAGTTTCTCTTACGAATCAAGGTAAGACAGGTATGACTAATGAACTTAGTAATATTGCCCTCGGTAAATAAATAACTCACGAAATTAGTAACATCTGACTTTATGATTTCCCAACATTTCTTATAAAAAAAGGTCACTAAAACCATCTAGTCCTGCTGAACTAGAAGGACATATGTTGAAAACAGCTTCTCTTACTTTTGCCTCTTCAGGAATAGAAGTTAGATAAATATTATCTGCCTTTGTTACTAAGCAAGGATTATAATCCAAGAGTTTTCTGTTCTCCTTAGCTGATTTTAGATTAAAAAGATTCTTAAAATATTTGATAGCTGCTTTTGAAAATTTCTCCTCTCCCTGGATCCAATTTCCTCTATGATTCTTGATTTTGCGTATTGGCATTCTTCTCCCTCTATACCTTATGACGCTATGAAAGTACTTGTTATTGTTATCACCTGCTTCAAACCATCTCAATTGAGCTTTTTGTCTCAACAGAGCATCTTGCATGGATAACCACTTAACATATTTTGCATGAGCTTTATTAAGTTCCTGCCTGTAATCTCGTCATTATTGATCAGTTATTGTATTTCCGACTCCCATTCTGCTAAATTAACATACACATCACCAGTAGATTCTTTAGACAATACACTGAGTCTCTTGCTAAGTGCCATCAACTTTTACTGTAAAATCCACATCGGGTTGCCTGTGATATGGGAATCCTTACTTCCTGTACTGGCTCCTGAAAATCATTTTGTTATGTCCAGAATTCAAGAAATCTCAAGTACTTTATGATTTCCTGTTGGTTATTAGAACATTTCATGAGTAAAGGTCTATGGTTTGTCTCACGCTATTATTCTGGAATTTTTGCAACCACAAATCATTAACCATAATTCTATTTTCTCTTCTAAGTTCTCTTTCTTGGTCTTCTATTATTACACCATGTGAACTTTAACCAGCATTTATTAATTCACAATTGTTCATAAAATTAGAGAAATCAATACTTCTACTGATTTTGTATGGTTTACCTCCAAGTTTCTCATCTGGATCCAAGATTAAGTTAAAATCTCCTCCCACACACCATGGGCCCCTTACAGAAGTACTGACACTTTCCAAGGTATTCCAAAGTTCAGTTCTTTCTAACTAGGAACACTAGCGCATATATAGCAAAAACAAAGACCCTTACGTCATCCCTCCCATCCTTCATATTTATAGTTATTTGTTGCTCATCACTTATCAAAATGGTTGCTTCACAATTCCATGTCCAAAAGCACCATATTTTTCCATTGTCCTTAGAAATATATTGGTGGAATCCTAGAAAAGATATGTATCCCTTAATTTTTTTTTATGAACAAAAGGCTCCATAATAGCTATAAATTCTACTTTGTTGATAGAAATAAATATGTGTATGGTCTTTTTTGACCTCACTCCTCTTATATTCCAAGATATTGAGTCGCTTGTTCCTCTCCTCCTTGGTGACAAGTCTTCTGTGTCTGTAGATTCTCCTGTCAATTTGTAATCCGGATCATTCGGAACGTCATCTACTTGATCTGTTGGAATGTTTGTTTCCATGACACTGTTTTCAATCTCTTTCTCATTGTGTTGTAGAATGTTCTGTCCATCATTCAGCTCTACAAACAAACAAATACCTTTATTGTCTTCTGGTATTAATTATAATCTTGTTGTTCTCACTGGTGGTAGCAATAGTTCTAACCTTGTCTTCATTGTTTGTGACCTTCACTTTATTTTGCACGCTACTTGGTTGTTTTACAGTATCGGCTGCAACTGCTTTCTTTTCCTCTGTTGGTCTCTCCTTCTCAAAAAGTGCCCCTATTTTTGGTGTCTCATTGCCTTTTGTTTCAGTGTCTCTATTTTCATTTATTCTTCATCTTTCCAATACTCTACAGTTGTCCCAACTTCTTGCAATATTTAGGAACGTTTTCAAACCTAATTTCCGTTCAAAACCTTTCAGAGGGGAATCATCATCCTCATCCCCTACCCAAACACTAGTAAGTAAAGGTTTGAGCAGTTCAATACTTGGTCGCAATGTCCATTTCCAGTGGAATTCTAGCTTCTTTTGCTATTTGTTTCACATAGTGCCATGTATGTAAGTGGAATTGTAAACCAGAAAGATTAACCCACACTAGAACTATTGGTAAATCTTCCTCAGGCTTGAAGTACGGACTCCATTTCTGGAGCCACATATGGTGTCCTTCAACGTCTACTGATCTCCTATATCAAACCGTGTTATAATCTTCCTCACTTGTAAAGTCTAGGAAGACGTTGCGGTTGTCATAATTAAACTCCGATTTTAAGTACATTATTATTATTATTATTATTATTATTATTATTATACAAGAAGTAAGAGATATAAGATGGAATGGTAATTTATACTATATAAACTAGGGGTGTTCATAAAAATCGGAAAAATCGAATCAAACCGACCAAAAAACCCGATATGTTTTAGGTTTGGTTTGGTTTTGGTTTTGAATTTTAAAAACCGATCAAATTTGGTTTGATTTTGGGTTTAATCAAAAAATAACCAGAAAAAACCGAACCAAACCGACTATAAAAATAGCTATTTGAATTTATTATTATACCTATATATATGTATATTTTGTATATAAAATTTCTAAAATTTTATGGTATATATTAGTCATTTATATTTTTAGTCTAGTTCTTTGCTATTTAATAATCTAATTCTTTGCCTTTAAATTCTAGTTTGATTGGTAATTTTATTTCGCTAAGTATAAAAATAACTATTTCATGCTAAAAATAAATCGATTTTTAATTGAGTACTTAAATTATTCATCACTATTTTATTCAATTATTATCAATATACCTTGGTAAATGATAGATTTCTCAAAGAGCAATTGATTTGATAGTGTTATGTTGAAAATGTAGTCGCCGGAATATGTGTTTGGTAGTGTATGTTCTATATTTAAGAAAAAACCCGATAAATAACCAAAAAACCTGAAAAATCGACAAAAACCGAATCGATAAAAAACCGGCTGAATTGGTTTGGATTGATTCCAATATTTGAAAAACCGACTTACTTGGTTTGATTTCTTTTTTGGAAAAAAACGATCCAAACCGAACCATGAGCACCCCTAATATAAACATTGTGTCAGAGTGTATAAACTTACTCCCTTCGGTCCACTTTAATTGATTTTACATATTAAGGAATTCACCTTTTAGCACTAATTAATAAAAAAATTGACCATATTAACCTTAATTTATTCATTAAAAATATAACAAAAAATACCCGTAGGCTCTATACTCCCGGATAACTTGGAAAGAGAAATCAATTTTTTCTTGAAATTTGAAAAAAATCAAATATTTTGAGCTAGAAAAAAGGATCAAAAAATAAATTAGAGTGGAACGAAAGAGTACGTACTAGTTTACTACGCGGGCAAGAATCTAGACTTAAAAGCTGGAGAGATGCATCAATAGTTAAAGTACTTCCAAAATGACTGTAACGACACGTGGCGGTGCTTGTTGGCATAGCAAAAAGTGTCTTGCCACAGCCCAATTCCATGAGCTGGTTTACCTCACCAGTTTTTCTTTTAGCACCAAGTTATTTTTTCAAAATTCCAACTCTAGTGTCTAATTTACCTGAACCTGTAGAAGGAAAAAGAACTTAAATTGTAGGTTAGAAATGCATGGTAATTTCCTTTTTCTGTTATCGAGTACATTGAATGTTTATTAATCATGAGTCCAACTGTATTTGCAGTTATTAAAATCTGGAGTAGTCATTGGTTCATCTAAGTTATAAGATCACTTAGAATGAACATTTCTTGGGCACTTTCGGACACCAATGGAAAGAAAAGGTCATTTAATCACCATCTTTTTTTTACAAGACATTGAGTCCCTAATCAGTCTAATGCTGCTATCTTTTGTTTTGCAAAAACTTTGTTCCCTCCGGTCCAAAATAAGTGATTTTTCAGTTATTTCTTTTGTTATTCAAAGTAAGTAATTTTTCTAAATTTTGAGAATGCATTAGTTATTTTTTTTCCTACATTGCCTTTTGGAGTAAATAATGTTGGAGTATGTGTTAGGAGTGTTTATGTGAAGAGATAATAAAGGTTAATACAATCAATTTCATCGCTAATTAATATTAAAAAGTAAATTTCTTAATATGTGTGAAAATTTGAACCGGAGAAAGCAGTTTAACTTTATCATCCATATGATGGAATTTAATCTTTACAACTAATTAAGTGGTGTATATAAAAGGAAGCAATTGTAACCGGCAAGCTTAACTCTAATCTCTAGTTTATCAGTTCTAGCGTGTCATGGAAAGTTGTCTTTGGCCCATTGCTGTAATTTTTTATTAATATCCGCCAAAGTTGTTACTTAATAAAACCAATTCACTTTATAACCATGATTAACTGAAATATTAGCGTCCTTTTGATACTTGAACAGTGAGGAATTAAAATAAGGCCTCGTTTGTTTGCATGAAAGTCTGAATCTTAATCATTCAGATTTCACACATTAAATGTATTTGTTTTTAAAGTTTAAATATTAATCATTCAGATCTTAATTATTAAGTATTCTTTTTTAATTCAGAACCACTTAATAGGTCTGTATGATTAAGATCAATAACAGAGACTTAATTTCATTAAGATGCTATCTTTCATATTCATTATTAATTGTCTCCACCGTCAACCATTATCAACTACCATCATGCCGCCACCATCATCACCATACTCAACCACCATCACCCGTCATTCCCACCACTCCAACCACCATCATTCTCAACCAGAAACAACACTCATCCACCTCAACTACCACAACTAATCACCCCATCACCGTCAACAACCATAAACTACCACCACCACCTTTCTCAATCACAACTATTACCACCACCCACCATTATTAACTATCACCACTCACCACACACCATCCTCAATCATAACTGCCACCACTACTAATCACCATTAGCTACTACCCTGAACCACCACCATCAACCAAACCTACCACCAACCACGGCCTCTAGTCGGCATTCACAAGGACCACCGTTAGCCATCACCACCAGCAACTACTATATTTTAAATTTTTATATATTTTATTGATAGAATATTAGATTAATTAATATTTCATTTGAAATTTATGTTTATTAATTTTCAAATAAATATAAATTTTATATATTCAGATGTTAAAAATTAAACAGTCTTAATCGCTTAGTATTCAAATCTTAATACACATCTTAATATTCATAAGTGTATTCAAATTCAAATATCTTAATCTTAATACATCTTCATGTTCAGATATGTATTCAGATACATACGTCTTAATCTTAAAAAAATAAAAAAATAAATGAGGCCTAAAGCTAACTTGCAATGTCCACAGCCCAAGCACATGCGCGTTGACCTAACAAGTCTTACGTGTTTGTCTCTTGGACTACACCATTATCATGCCCAAAAATATGCATATCATATGTGTGCTTGTTTTATATCTTATAAATTATATACTGTATCAATTTTCTACTCCCATTTTAATATGAGATTTGCCAAAAGTGTCCCGTGTAACTCCCCTTCGGATGCTTGCTAGCCCTGAAGTCTGTCAATTCTTTAGCCCGACTTCTTTTTTGGCCTGCCCTCTTAGCATTACGTGCAATTATCTTGAATTTGCCAGAACTTTAATATGCTAAAATTGAATAAAAATAAAAATTAATATTTTTTTCGTTTTAATTTAGTAAATCTATTTTTTTAGTGCGTGTGAAAAAAAGACTCTTTTCCTTATTTAAAAATAATTTATCCTTATACAATGATTTATAACCACAAAAAATATATATATCTTATTTTACTTCATAAATTTAAAAATATTCTTACTTTTCTCTATACTTAGTAAAATGAGTGCACATAAATTGAAACAGAAGGAGTATATTGGTAAGAGGCATTTAAAAAAGAATATCGTATTTCGACGCTAGTGGCATTTTGGCAATTTCTAGGAGGGTTGGGCTACGAACGCAAGTTGTATAGCTCTATAAATTAGCTAAAATTTCCACCTGAGTACATCTGCCTAGAGCTTTGTAACAGAAAGTAGAGAAAGAGAGAGAGAGAAAGGCACAGAGAGTCAAGAGAGAGAGAGAGAGAGTTATGAGAGATATAAACACAAAGGCAACATCAGCCAGCTCCTCAATGGGTTCATCATTCTGGACATGGAGATCTCCACTTCCTTACCTTTTTGGAAGTTTGGCGATAATGTTGGTACTCATTGTAGTGGCACTCATCGTCCTCGCTTGTTCCTTCCATAAACGCCTTTCCTCCTCCGCCACCTCGTCGGAGAAATCTGCACGTCCGGCTCCCAACATAATTGTCGAAATGTCTCCGAGAGTCGTCGTAATCATGGCCGGCGATCACAAACCTTCCCACATCGGAGTTCCTATTTCTTCATCATCTGATTATAAACCTTCTGACTCAGCTGTGTGATTGAAATTTTGCTACCCCTCTTTTTGTAATTTTTCGGAATATGTGAAAAAGAGAATGTTGAGAAATAGTAGATCGTTTTCTGATCGATCATGCGTTTTTGGCATAATCTATTTAAGAGTTTTTATTTGCTATATATATAATCGTGGTCATCAACTCTTTTGCCGTGGAAGAGAGGTATTTGATTTGTTCGGTTGAATCAAAAGTACTAAAATTAGCACGAATTGATAGTATGGTGTTTCTGTGAGCAAAATTAAAATCTAAGGTGAATCAAATTAAGTTTTTTTTTTCTATTTCAAACGTGTCTTGCTAATTTGAGGGCTGAATCTTTTTCTTTCAGCCCTTGTTGGAGTTTACGCCAGGGGTAGCCTAAAGATATTTATCAAGAAAAAGTTATAATTTTTTTGATTTATTACAGGAGGATTGCTCCATTCATTTTGGTTGATTTGATTTGAGACTCAAACTACAATTCAGCAGTATGAACATGGGACATACGGCTGAAAATGGAGTGAATTAGGAGTTTACAAAAGTGAGTAGTGTTAGTGGAGTTTAGTGGTAAATGTGTTTAATGGCAATAACCTTTACGTGGGAAAATGGATAGGGATGCGGCGAACCGTTCACGCAAAAAAGAGGAAAAAGTTGGAAGAACGAATAAATGAGTAGATGATGACAAAGAAAGAGAGAGAAATAGTAAAATACATTGTCATTGGGAAAAGGTAAAGAGCAACAGAGAGCTAAGTGTAATGCGTGTCGCTACTGTAAGTAATGAAAACACTTGTCATAGGGGGCTCCTTTTCAGTACTAGTGATAGTAGTAGTACAGTTTTTTTTACATAGTATAATATTCCATTGGATATTCTACTGCGTTACTAGTAATTTAAAAATAGTCATAATATTAGAAGTAACTGAAATTTAGTTAATTTTTATGTAAACATAAATTTGAATAAAAATAATGTTCAAAATTCGATATTTTAGTGTAATATACTAGAGTTCGAATTTTGTACACGTGAACTTTCAGTATATTATGATGGAGTTTCAATATAAATATACTGGTTCAGCATAATATGTTGGAAGTTCATACACAAGTGCTCCAATCTCCAGTATATTATACTGGAACTTTCCGTGTGCTGAGTATGCTGGAAGTTCATACATAGGTGCATCAATCTCCAGTATATTATGATGGAACTTTTCGTGCAGTAAAATAGTGATTATTTTCAATAACTTTACAAATATTGACTATTTTTTAATTATCAGTTCAAATACTGGCTAGCCCGTACTATTTTTACCTTCCTCGGCCAGCCGCGGCTGTACGAAATGGTCAACAACCAAAAGCACCTGAGATTTCTTAGCAATAGAGAATAGACCACTTGATAATTTTTCATCCCATTTATATACCCTTCTATCCTAATTATTAGTTACTCCGTTTGTTGTCAATTGGTGTGCTAGTTTTTTTTTTTTTTTTTGAGATTCAAACTTATTTGGATAAAATCATAAAATCTTTTTAAAAAAATTACTTTCAAAACTATATAAATAATTGCTACAAGTCACAATATTAATAATTCAAAATATTTAAGAGACACATAAAAAAATTATGATCAAAATCTGACATTCAAAACTTAAGCACCGTCACATAAATTGGAAAGAAAGAAATAGTTAATAAAATTTGAGGAACAAGTGACATTATACCATATCTAAATTATATATTTTTTCTGTTTTACGAGATAATGTTTGATTGTGCACATACTTTAAGTAGATGTAACGATCCGACTGGTCGTTTTGAGCATTTGCACTTTTCTCGGTAGTTTGAGGGCTCGAGTATCTCCGCATGATGTATTATGATTTGCATAAGTCGTCGGTGTCGGTTTTCAAGTTACTCAGAATTGATTTGGAAGAATGAATTTCAAGATTTAAGCTTTGAGTTGGAAGAGTGAACCAAGTTTGACCTTTTAGCATTGTATCTCAGAATGGAGTTTCGTGGGTTTCGTCAGCTCCGTCGGGTAATTTTGGACTTAGAAGCACATTCGAATTGTAATTTGGAGGTCCGTAGTCAAATTTGTCTTGAAATGTCGGAAGTTAGATTATTGGGAAGTTGGTCCGGGAATAGACTTTTGATATCGGGGTCGGATTTCGATTACAGAAGTTGGAGTGGGTCCGTAATGTCGAATATGATGTGTGTGCAAACTTTGTGGTCAATTGGATGTGTTTCGATAGGTTTCGGCATCGTTTGTAGAAGTCGAAGTTCCAAAATTTATTGATTTTGACTTAAGGTGTGATTCGTCGTTTCGAGGTTGCTATGCATGCGTTGAAGCTCCAAGTAGGTTCGGGTCGTCAGGTAGATCTTGTATGCAAATTTTGGCTCCATTTGGAGTTGATTTGATATGGTTTGGACGTTTGGTTGCGATTCTAGAAGTTCTTGAAGTTTCCTTTGACCTTCATGCATTTTGGCGTCCGATTTGTTATTCTAGAGGTTGTTTTGATGTTTTGAACATTTGAGCGAGTTCGTGTTATGTTTTAGACTTGTGTGGGTATTTGGTTTGGAGCCTCGGGGGCTGGGGTGAGTTTCGGATTGGTTTCAGATTGTATTTGTTAAAATTTTGAGTGCTAGTTCTGGTTTAATCGCATTTGCGATGTTTTGGTCGCAAATGCAGCTATCGCATTTGTGAAGCAGCCTCGCATTTGCGAACCTATGCTGCTGGGCTGGAGTTCGCTTTTGCGAAGAATATCTCGCATTTGCGAAGCTTTTGGTCGCAAATGCGATCTTAGCAGGAAAGTCTCCAGTTCGCATTTGCAGGGGTCGCATTTGCCAAACCCCTGTCGCAAATGCGACATCTGCAATCTGCTAAATGCTGAGAATTCCAAGACTTAGCTTCGTTTTGATATACTTTGAACCTTAGCTTCGATGGGAGATGATTTTGTGAAGTGATTTTCATACCAATCATTGGGTAAGTGTCTCTAATCAATTCTCAACTACATTTCATGATTTTACCCAAGATTTAACATCAAATTCATGAGAAATCTAGGAAAAATTTGGAAATTTTGTGAAAATTTTCAAAAATCGAAATTTGGGATTTGACAGTCGTATATGATTCGAACTTTGAAACAAAATACATATTTGGACTCGTGAGGCTATGGATAGTCAAGATATACCCTTGGACCCATTTTTTGATCGGGATGGCCCGAGAGTTGACTATTGTTGACTTTTTAGAAATTGAATAAAATTCACAACTTTATTAATTAAAGTTATTTTCCCTTGCGTTGTGTGATGCATTTAAGTCGTCTTTGGCTAGATTGAGCCGAGCGGAGGAGGATCTTGTAAAGGAAAAGCTAAATTGAGTATTGAATTAGCTGAGTTGAGGTAAGTGTCTTGCCTAACTTTATTGAGAGAATCACTACAACAAAAAGGGAATTTATTGTCAATTATTTTGCGGCAACAAATTAATTGCCATCAATTTATTCACGGAAGGCAAATGTTAGCAGCGAATGGATATTAACCGGTAAATATTATAATTTTAGTGGCCATTCAAAAAATTAGATGGTAAAAGTATTGTTTTACTTTTGGTATTTCCTCCGGTTTCTAATTTTCCTCAAAATTCTCTCCCGCGTAAATATTATACCCTCTCATACCATTACGATTAAAGAGAATAATTCATAGGGAAAACTGTCTAAATTTCCATCGGCAACCAAATTGTCGGCCTCTATTTAGTTTTTCAATTAGGTAGGTCTAAGGGTTGATGAAATTTTTTAATTGTCGGGTGTAGGGTTTCGATTTCAAAAGCTTTAATTCCTTGAATGAGAATTTTCTTCGTATCTTCTAGTGTGAGTTTATATAATTTTCTTGCTCCAAGAATCTAAAGAACTTTTTTTCCAACAATCAAATCATACCACTTACTTATTGCTGCAATGTAATTGATTTTATAGGTTGTAGCATAGTTTCTATATTGCATTATGAGTTTAGTGATTTAACTTCATTATTTCTATATTCTAAATCTTTAGTTGTTGAGATTTATTAGAAAAGCTGTTGTGAAAAAAATTTGTACACCTTTCCTCCTCTAGTTCAGACTAATTTGTTTTTTAGTATTTTTTATTTTGTTGAATGCATTCCAAATAACTTGTGATGCAGATACTATACAACTCATATTTGGATTGGAACACCACCCCAGAAGTTCGCTCTTATTGTTGATACAGGGAGTACAGTTACCTATGTCCCTTGCTCTGAGCGTACAAAGTGTGGAAACCATCAAGTTTGCTCATTTCTCAACTATCTTTTGTCCTGATTTCCCTTTTTTTTTTCTGGATAAATATTAAAGGTTATATTTTTATCTTGATTCTACAATTGTGTGTTTTGATAGCTCGATATGGAAACTAAAATTCTAAATGTTTTATGTATAGGTGTAATTTCATAAACATTACTTAAGAAATTATTGGTTCGTGAGGAAATCATTTAGCAAGATACATTTATTTATAAGGATCGAGAAAAAGAAGACGTGGATAGGTAAACAAGAGCAAACCAACCTATGTAGGATACAAATAGTTCTAACCCTCTATTTGTAGATAAGATGTACAACTCCATTGTACAGTTTCATGATGTTTTAAATGTGATTCTTGCTTAATTTGCCTTGTAATCATAAAGGATCTCCTAATTAGAGAACAAATATGATCACTTATATGACTTCATGACTAGTAATTTTACTTTGAGTCAGCATGTTAATTTTGTGACAAATGCTTAATATAGCACGTAGAATAGCATGTCATTTGATTTCTGTATTATGATCGGTGGTGCTATGTGCATTGTCTTGTCTAAGATCCTAAGTTTCAACTGGAAATGTCAAGCACTTATCAATATGTGAAATGCAATAAGGCTTGTCCTTGCAACCAGAACTTAAGATGCAACAATGAATTTATGAAAGACAGTACGATGAGATGAGTGCAAGTTTTGGGTTGCTTGGAGAGGACATAATATCTTTTGGAAATCTAAGTGAGCTTGCACCACAACAAGTTATTTTTGGAAGTAAAATTACGAAATCTGGTGATCTTTACAGCCAATGTGTTGATGGTATAATGGGTTTGGCCAAGGTGATCTTATTATAGTTGATAAACTTGTTGAAAAACATGTAATTAGTGATTCTTTCTCCTTGTGCTACGGAGGGATGGATTTTGGTGGCGGGGCAATGGTTCTTGGTGGAATAAAACCACCTTCTCATATGGCCTTTACCAAATCCGATTTTGCTCTGAGATATGCATTGGAAATAAATGTTTAGAGACATAGTGATGTTAGGCCTCCTCCTAGCAAACACACTTGATAAATATTATGCATTTACTTTAGTCTCGGATGGCAACAACCCGTGCTACAATATTGACCTGAAGGAGATACATGTCGATGGAAAGACGCTGAACCTAAATCCGCAGGTATTTGGTGGAAAACATGGGACTATACTTGATAATGGTACCACCTATAGTTTATCTAAATATTTGCCAATTTTTTTGTCAGTTTGTTTGATTCGTTCCGGCTGAGAAATTAACTAGTGGCGAGTAGCACGTTATTGATGAGCAGAATGTCCTGAAGAAATTAGATGTGAAAAGATATTCATTTGAATAATGTGGTTTCTATATGTAACTCAGTCTATTAAAATTTTCTTGCAATTCAAAGTTCTATTTACACCGCTGATTGGTGAAGCAAACCATCATATTCTAGTGTGACATGGATGATTCTATAGTTAGAGATTCTTGTACATAAGAGGGACTGAAACTAAAACCTCTTGGTCAATAATAGTTTGAGAGCTACCTCTTTGATAACAACAACATGTTGAGAAAAAGTAAGAATCCATAGTCTCGTGATCTTATAACTCCACCGCCTAGCTTATTTCTCTTATGAGTTGGAGGCTATGTACTTTATAAAAAGAAAAGGAGGCTATGTATTATGGCCGATATCCCTTCTGTTAATTTCTCTACTATTAAAGGGCATAATTAAGATTGATTAATCACTTATTATAGTTTTCTCCCTATTTTAAAGTTCTGAATTTGGTAATACACCATAGTTAGTGATGTTTTTGGAGAGAACATTAATACTCTCTCTGTGATTGGCGCTTGTGCGTTTTGGTGTCTTGTGATAATTCTAACCTATGGTGCCTTCTGTACCGCCAAAAAGTCTTATTTCATCTCTATTAACAAGATTTTATATCCATGTTTTAGCAGGTTCTTGATATCAGAAATTTCTCATAGAAAACTAATTATTGTTGCATTTGTCTTGTATCGCATTTGCATTAAACGTTCATCTGTTGCTAAAATAAAATTGATTTGGTATAGCCTATAATAGTTGACTAGGTTTACAATATGTGTGAGTTCTCTCCTACCTTAATAAACAACGTTAAGATCCTATTGAATGTTTCCACAACGCCGAGATCATACTTTGCGTTGTAATTTAATGCGATTTAGTTCGTGATACATTTTTGATTTTCCATACATGGGAGTCTGATGTAATTCAGTATAATAGTGGGTCTCTATTTATTCTTCAGATATTACAAATTATCGATGAGGGATGATGTAATTAATTTTTCCTTCTAAAGTCAAGTTTGAGGGACTTTAGGCTAATCAACTAGATATTCCCTTTAATTGATACTTAAAGCAGATCTAGACAGAATTTGATTTACGATTTGATCTAGGTTAAAGGTTAGCTATGTGCCAAATGAACTACAAATCTCTATTCATTTTTTCTGTTGCATAAAGAAATAACTAATTAAGTGCATGAACTATGAGGTAAGGATTAAAAATAACCATTGTAAATATCCTACAGATTTCATGTCACCTTTGGTTGGCAGTTATGTGTTGGCAGTTATGAGATACAACATGTACTTGTAGAAATGGTTGCTGTATAGTTATTGAATTAATCCAGTTGTAGCTGCTCAACTTGCTTTATTTCTTGATTTCAGTTATAGCTATTTGTCGAAGCTAATGCACATAATTTTCTGCCACCTATTCGGAAGATTCATTAATAGCATGTAACCGTAATCTAGTATTCATGTTTAAGGAAAAGAACTTGGCGACTATAATATTGGCGATTGAACTTGATGTGCAACTTCTTTTTACTTCTCCGAGCTAATATTCTACTTTTGATTTTTTATTTGTTTCTTCTCTATCATAACAGAGAAAGAAACTCTCTTTAATTGTTTGCACATCCAATTTATTCGCCTATTAATCTATCTAGTTATTTCTGCTCTTAGATGTTAAGTGAGAGAGTTGACTGACAAAGAATATGACAATGAATGAATCTTCGAGATGTTCTTTCACATTATATTTTATCTTTTGATAATGTTATTTTATAATTTCAGGTCATACAGTCTCGTGTTCGATAATTTAGTGGGTGGAAGATTTCAAAATGATGAAAAGTTGCAGAAATAATTTGAAGACCATCATTCGTCTGGATTATATATATAATGACATCAGCTATTTAGTTCAAACAATATAAGTTTTTTTTAAGTTACTGTGACATTAATATTTTGATTAGTACTTTATTTTGTTTATTAAGAGTTAATGAGATATATTATATTTTTTAATTAATATTAATATATTTTATTATTTGTGTCATATTCTGGACGAATGTAGTAACTATTATTAATGGTGGCTAAATTATTGCTAATTTGCTATTATCGCTTGTCACTTTAGCTAATTTAGTTGGATATACCGGCTATAAAAATGGATGATAAAAGGAAAAATTAAGATGTTTTTACAAGGGATATTGTAGCTGTTATAATTGCTGAAAAACTATTACCGTTAAAGATGTCGACTTTTAGCGGCAATTTAGTTAGACATATTAGCCATTAAAACGGACGCTAAAAGGGCGAACTAAGATGTTTTCAGAAGGGATACTATGACCATTTTAATTGCCACAAAATTATTACCGTTATAGATGTAAACTTTTAGCGGCAATTATTTTAACTTTAGCGACTATAAAAATGGATGCTAAAGGAGTATACTTTACCATTTTGGATTGTATTTAGTAGCCATTATAATTGTCGCAAATAATTGCCATTAAAGATAATAATTTTTAGCGGCAATAAATCATACCTTTTACCAGCTTTTGTGAGAAAGGCCGCTGAAGGCTTTGCCGACCCTGGATTCAGCGGCAAAATACCAATAGCCGGTAAAAGATATATCGACCCTTGTTATTGCCGCTAAAGCTGTCTTTTATTGCCGCTAAAGCCTTTTTTTGTTGTAGTGAATTTTCCCTACTATTTGATATTGTTTGCTACATGCGGGGGTGATACATATATGAGGTGACGAGCATATATGCATGTGCCAGGGTTAACTATGCTTGGGGGTAAATTATGTTATAAATTGTATCTTGTACATTCACGTGATCTTCTTGCTTCATGCTTTACTTGATTCCTAGATACTAAGAATATAGTATTAAATGTTGGAAACAGAGCCTTAGTTCATTATGGCTTGATCAAATTCGATGCAATTCTGATATTACATTGATGTGTTTAACTCGGTTATCACTATGTGCAATCATTATTACATTGCTACAACCGATATTTTTGAGATACTGGATTTTATACTTGGCTTGTAGATCATTCATGAGATTTATGGAAATACTTGAAAAATAAGATTCTTGCGGGTTTATTGAACCATCGTTGGCTTGGAAAGTTGTGATTGAGATTCATTTGGATTATTCGTATAAACACTCTCCATGATGTTATTTATGTTCCTTGCCTTGTTGTCATTGTTATACACATGTTTGGTAAGGAAGAGTGTAAAGCACGAAGGGTGATGTCGTGCCATTGTATATACATTATCATGTGAGGAGAGTGTAAAGCACGAAGCGTGATGTCGTGCCATAACATTGAGAGTAAAATCACGAAGTGATGCCATGCCACATTATTGAGAGTAAAACCACGAAGGGTGATGCCGTGCCATATCATTTGTGAGTAAAATCACGAAGGGTGATGTCGTGCCATTGCATTCATATTATTATGCTTTCATGTTATTGTGAGTTCATGGCATGAAGGGTGTTTCCGTGCAAGTGAGGACGAGAGACATGCAGTATGGTGTGATACTCTTTTCTTGAAGATATCTTTATGTCTCTACCTTGAGCTGTTATTGTCGTATTCATGGTTCTTATGTGATTTATCGTCAATGTTCAGTCTTTATCCTCTGCCACAATTGTTGTCGTATTAATCGTGCCTTCAATTTTGCTTAACTTGCCAATATCATGCCTACTTCCCGCCGTTACGATTGCATCCATGTTATCTGTTGTTGTACTTAAGTATAGGTCTTCTTCCATGTTAGTCGTTCATGTGCCTACTTGTTAACTTACAAAGATCATGTGTTCGCTTCCTTATTTTTCATATCTATCTTCATGCCTTCACCATGCAAGTTAGTTGAAGTTACATTCCTTTTTTCTAATTGTTGTTATTACCTTTATGCTTTCTGCCTAGTCTGTTAATGATGTTCTTATGTACATTCTCGTTCTTCATTTCTACTTGTGTATTTCCTACTTTGTCAAATTTTTATCGGCATTTCTTCCATTCGGTTGGTACTGTTTTATGCATAATTTGTGAGGATGAGATAAATGCACGAAGGGTGTTGCCGTGCCGTTGGATTTGATGTCCTGAGTACATTTTTCACACTATGAAGATTTTGAGGTGATTATTGTGATTTATTGGTCATCGCTCTAAGGAAAGGATTGGGGTGAGATGTTGGAACCTGTTGAATTGTTATTTCTTCTAGTACTTTATTATTGTTTGTACATTTGTTTCGTGTATTCTATTATGTTATACTATAGTATAGTTTTATTGTTATATTTCAGAACAAATCTTTATCAGTAAGAATCTTTTTACTAAAAAGTCTCGTCACTACTTCGACGAGGTTAGACAAAATACTTACTGAGTATATGGGGTCGCTTGTACTCATACTGCACTTCTGTGCCTTGTGTACGGACTTTTGGAGCGAAGTTGCTGACAATGTTGGGAGCTGACCCTGAAGATGTTCGTGCCATCCGGATATAGCCGCTACTTGTCCTTGGTGGCTTTAGATTTTATTAGTCTTTTTATGTAGTTTTCAACGATCGTGTAATTAATTGTATGAGCTTGTAAATTCAAAATCTTAGAAGCTCATGATTTGTACTACCAGTTCTTAAAAAAAATGTAAAAGTTCAAATATTTCTTCATTATTTTTCTACGATTTCATTTGGCTTGTTTTGTCTGTCAATTGGCTTACCTAGCGGGTCGAGTTAGGTGTTATCACGACTAGTGATTTTTGGATCGTGACAACATAATAGAAAGACTTTTGAATCATGTGGTCTAAAATAAGCTAAACAAATTTATGTGGTTATAATTCATCTTATTTAGCATAAATTAAAAAATTTAAAGTAAATTAAATTATTAACAAATATAGAAATATATTATTCTATTTTGGACGAATTAATAAGAAAAAAACTGACACATAATTTGGGATAAAAGGAGTATAGTATTTGCACAATTTGAAGAATATAATTCATGCCTATTCACTATTCAAAGTTTAAATTTCGGTGTGATGCTTTATCTGATATTCTAGAAAATGACAAGTTGAATAAAATACTTAGTAAATTAAATTAACGAAAATTATGCTAGTTAAAACGGTATATGATATTAAGATTTAACGGCGAGGAGTAGTTTAATTGGAAAAGATTATATTAGTCAAAAGCCGAGAAACCTAAATTTGACGCTAAAGCATAGAGCACCATCACAGATTACATATCTTCATGTTGGCCCAGAAAGATAGTGTTTCATAATTAACTCAAGACTTTTATACGTTAGTAGCAAGTCCAAAATTCTCTGAGTTTACACTAAATTAATGAATTTAATCTTAAGAGTTTATGTGCAAGAATACAAATACCGGGTGCAGATAATTAGTTTTATCCCTATTTTCAACCTTGTTGAAGTCCAATCCGACCATATGTCCAGGAATAGAAATAAACAACACAAACTAGATTGCTAAGGCAGGTAATTAATGAGCAAAAATGAAATTTTCATTTCTAAAATTTGGATTAGGTTCTACTTTTACTTCAATAATAATTGAACTGTACGAGGTTGAATATAATAGATTCGTAGATAATTCTACTAGTTTATTAATATTGGGCTAGAGATAAATGTTGTTATTGCATTTCTATAGATAACATATCATAGAAATGCATAAATCTGAATTCTCTAAAGCAATTACGAATAAACAAGCAGCCTCTCTGTCGCAGTACGTATCGCAACCTTTTCCTGGCTCATCACCTCCTCACACGTTGCAGATCAGCTAAAATATATAATTGAAGAACATTTATAGGAATATGAGTTGAAAAGAAACTTTTACCAAAAAATAATAATAATTTTTATTTTCAAATATTTACGTAAAAGAAAAAGGTTTAGATAGTTCCATTTTTCTGTGTGAATGAAAATTGCGTAGAAGATCTTGTTAACTCATTAAATTGCTCACCTGAATCAATAATATGATTCGTAAAATTAAAAGATGTTTCGGTTAGATGCGTTCTTCTTTTAATCTTTGCAAATTAAGTACATAGCTCTTTACTGGCAGAACTACCTTCCAACTTATTGGTCAAACAATAGAACAAAAATACTTATTACTATTAATTTGTGAACTACATCCACTAAATCATAAAGAATTGTGGACATTTTAGCCCAGAAAAAGGGGGAAAAGGAAACTCTACAGTATTTTTTTTTTTACAAGAATAGTAAAGGTTGGATAAACTTCATTAAGAAGTTGAAAGCGCCAATGGACTAAATTCGCTAATGGGCAACCCTTGGTTAACGAAAAAAATAATGAAAGGGAGGTTCAATTGACCACTTTTGAAAAAGAGCTCTAAAAAGCAGAAGATTTGAAAATTCTTGCTTTTTTTGTGTGCATTCATTGTCCATAGGTAGTGTAACGACCGGCCGGTCGTTTTGAGCATTTGCACTTCGCTCGGTAGTTTGAGGGCATGAGTAGCTCTGTATGATGTATTATTACTTATGTGAATCATCGGTTTTGATTTTCAGGTTATTCGGAATTGATTTGGAAGGATGAATTTCATTGTTGAAGCTTTAAGTTGGGAGAGTTGACCACATTTGACTTTTTGTGAGTTTGAACTTGGAACGAAGTTTTGATAGTTCTGATGGGTCCGGATGGTGAATTTGGACTCGGGCGTATGCTCATATTTGCTCTTGGATGTTTCTAGAAGGTTTCGGCACAAATTGGCGAAAACTGGAAATTTGAAGGTTTGTAAAGTTCATAAGTTTGACCGGAAGTTGACTTTTTGATATCGAATTCTGATTATGATTCGGGGAATTGGAATAACTTCGTTTCGTCATTTGGGACTTGTGTGCAAAATTTGGGTTCATTCCGAGTTGATTTGGAATGTTTCGGCGCGAGATTTGGAAGTTGAAAGTTCAAGGTTCATAGTTTTCGATTTGAGGTGCGATTCGCCGTTTTGATGTTGTCATGTGTGTTTTGAGGCCTCGATTAGGTCTGTGTTATGTTATGGGACTTGTCGGTATATTTAAGCGGGGTCCCGAGTGGCTCGGGTGAGTTTCGGACGAGGTTCAGACCATTTCTCATTCTCATTTGGTTGTTGGTAGCTGCTGGTACTGGTGTTGTGCACTTGCAGTTGAATTTGCGCAGGTGCGATGGTCGCAGAAGCGACAAAGAAGCCGCAGAAGCGAGGGAGTAGTGGCTGGGGAGGCATCGCAGAAGCAAATCTTCAGGCGTAGGAGCGCGATCGCATATGCGACCATGGCCATCACAGAAGCGACTTGTCTCGCAAATGCGTGCCTTTTCCCGCAAAAGCGAAGGTCGCAGATGCGACCTCTTGTCCGCAAATGCGGAATCTGCTGGGCAGAAGCTATAATTATCGAGGTTTAGGGTCTTTTATCATATTTTGAGCTATGGACTTCGGAATGGAGCGATTTTTGGAGAAAATTTCATCACGAGGAATGGGGTAAGTATTCTACACTCAGTTTTGATTACATTTCATGAATCCATCTTCATTTTTAGCAATTGGTTGATGAATTTAAAGAGAAAATTGGGGGGTTTTGACCTAAAGTTTCATAATGTGAATTTTTGAATTTTGAACATCGATTTGGAGTCGGATTTGAGTGAAACTAGTATGGTTGGACTCGTAATTGAACGGGTTGTCGGGTTTTATAAATTTTTGTTGGGTTCCGAGGTGTGGGCCCTAGTTGGGCTTTTGGTCGATTTGGGCTTTTGATTAAAGATTAGATTTTTATCGATTAAGTTTGTTTCCTTTGACATTATTTGATATATTTGAGTTTCTTTTGGCTAGTTTTGACCCGTTCAAAGGCCGGTACGCGCGAGATGGCATTTTTTGAGCATCGCTTGGCTTGCTCGGTATTAAAATTGGCTTGTTCGAGGTAAGTAACATTTTAAACTTAGTGCTGAGGGTACGAAACCCTGAATTACGTGTTATGTGATTAGTGCTGAGGTGACACACATGCTAGGTGACGGGCCTGGGCGTGCACCATGTAAGTTGTGACTCCGTTATTTCTGTGGTACATTGTAGTTAGTAGTTATCTGATCTTACTTGTGACCATGAGATTCTTACGTACTTGAGCTATTGAGCTGTGATACATGTTAGAAACCATGCCTAGGCTACATATTTATACTGTTGGGACCCATTAAGGTAATTTAGCATCCTATTGAGCTATCTGCTTCATTGCGTTACATACTCAGTCATACACATTCATATGCATATCATAACTCGGTCTCTGTTATCATTTATTGATACATCATATTATCATTTTGGGCTAGCTCATGTCATTGTGAGCCTGAGAGACTGGAGAGTTGATGATTGAGGGAGGGCGAGGGCCTGAGTGAGAGTGATATTATGGGATCGAGCTGCACGCACAACATATTATATTGATTATATTTTATGGAATCGGGCTGCACGCCGCAACAATATAGTGCTTGGGTTGAAGGAGCCCCCCGGAGTCTGCACACACCCCTAGTGAGCGCAATTGATTTTATACACACACACACACACACACACACACACACACACACACATATATATATATATATATATATATATATATATATATATATATGGATCATATATAGCCATGAGGCCCGTTGCGGCGTCTAACTCGATCCCCATATATATATATATATGTATGTATGTGTCGGGTTGCACGTCGCAACGGGTCTTATGTCTATATGTGGATCGGGCTGCGCGCCGCAACATGTATTGTACAGTACTGAGTGATTGAGTGTGCTGAGTATTGAGCAGGTGAGAGAGAATGCGAGAAAGTGACATTGAGTACTCTGAGAGTGTGAGTACACGAGTTCATCACTGAGATGCATTGCATTTAACATGTGTACTTGAGATGCATGCATAGAGATACATTCCCTTCTACTACTCGGTTTTGGTGACATTTATGATTTTACCTGTATATTGACATGTAGGCATAGAGATTTACTTTCCTCATGCTATCGAAAATGAAACATCTTATTTATTGTTCAAAGGATTTTTGGGAAAAATCACAGTTTTCAAACTTACTCTTATTTTGTGGATATTTCGGTAGAAGATTTGGATTTTCACTGAGATACTTGAAAAGCATGCCTATTTTCTGAAGCTGTGAACGAGCTGAGCATTTTATATTTCTGAGATACTTCTTTTATTACTTGTACTATGATGTTATGGATTGTTGTGGGATATTGGTATTGGACCCGACCTTTGTTCTAGCTCGTCACTACTTTCAACCTAAGGTTAGGTTTGTTACTACTAAGTACATGTGGTCGGTTGTACTCATACTACACTTCTGCACCTTGCATGCAGATGTTGACTGTTGATGTTACGGTGTCCGATGGGAGCGGGATTTAAGGATGTACACGTGTTCCGTTTGTAGCTGCCTCTTGTTCATGGTAGCCTTAGAATGTATAAATCTGCTTATGTACTTTTCGAACAGATAATGTATTTATTTCAACCAACTTTGTAAACTCTATTCTTAGAATCTCATGATTTGTACTACCAGTCCTTGAAAAACGTATAAGATTCAATGAATTCTTTTTGCTTAATTGTCTTGTTAATATTATTGGAATTGGATAGTTATTAGTTGGATTACCTAAAGGGTTGGGTTAGTGCCCTCACGACTAGTGGATTTGGGGTCGTGACAGGTGCATGGGTCAAAATCATGCTAAGTTTAGCGAATGCAAATGGACGAGCTGTGACCGAGGTCGAGCAGGGTCCAGTGGCGAGGGGTCGCCAAGAGAGAGACCAGTACTTAGGCCGAGTAGAGAACGAATAGTAGCAATGGTTAAAATAGTCTTAGATTCCAACTGTACTTTTTAGGGTTTCTTAGGAATATCCCTTTTAAATAGGAAGAGATAGGAAACAGAAAGGATATTCACTTTTCTGATAAGAGCATCCTGTAAAAGGTTGACTATCAAGAATATAAACAAAGCTTGTCTTGTCGCCTCCTATTTGATTCCATTGTTCACTCTACTTTTCTACTCACAAGATCCAAGAACATTTTGTCTATCTTCATAGTTTATTGTCACACGTTGTTGTCAAAAGAAGGAATCATCCAACTCATTCAACATTTGGGTGACAAATTTCTTCTTATTACAATTATTTCCATTTGTCACATTTATTGCATGCTTTTATCCTCATATTCATTCACAATCATTGATCATTTACTCGATATTTATTAATCTGGACACGATCTCATATCGCTGAAATATTCAAACATCAGATCTAGGATTTATTATATTTAACTAGGATTTTCCCATTATCTTCTTATTTAATTAGTTTAACAAAAAAGCTTAAAACGTTTTGGTCAAACAATTTGGTGCGGTCTGTGGAGATTTTCTAGTTAAGATTTTAGTTCCTTATAGATCTAAAAGAAAACAACGACAAAGCTTTATTTTTCTCGCTTGCACGAACTAACAATGGCGGGAAAAAAGAGAGGAAAGATTGAAAGCAGTTGGGGGCAGTTGCGGGTGTCACTACTAACCTCCTAAGCACCATCAACGAGGTTAATAGAGATGACGAGGAGAACGTGACGCCAAGCGCCTCACCCAGGCGGAGTGACTCACCTCCCCCTCATGGGAGCGTTACCACTTCTTATGAGAAGGGAGCCTCTACGTCTACGACGGAGGAAGCACCGCTGGCAGTAAAAAAACTATTGGAGGCGTGGATGACAAATACGCTAGACAATATACCCGACAAAACCGCTCAAGGGGCGAGTAGGAACACTGCACGAGTCGACATCACAACGACTATCAACGAGCAACATGCCCCTCCCCCAACATGCATCACTCATAATGTTGATGATGCAGGTAACGACGCCCTCACAGCTATTATGAGGAAAATGGAAGAGATAGAGAACGAGAATAAAGCACTCCGCGACCAAATGAGGGAACACCAAGAAAGGGTCGATAAGATACTAGGCTCCCTGAAACTCTTACCAAAATGGGACGTCGACCGGTTCGTGGAACAACCACACATCGAGGAGGCGGCTCCACATGCCATACCCAAAACCTTCAAAATGCCACCATATTTAAAAAATATACAATGGCACAACAGACCATGAATACCACATCATCCATTACATCATAGCGGTAAAAGGCAACGACCTCTCGAAAGAACAAGTATCGGCGGTACTGCTGAAGAAGTTCGGCGATACCCTAACAGGGGGAGCCTTAACCTGGTACTCACAATTACCAGCATGTTCCATAGAAACATTCGAGGAAATGGCTGACAAGTTCGTCACCGCCCATGTCAGGGCCAAGAAAGAAGAAGTCAGGGTGAATGATATATTCGCGATCAGACAATCACCCGGCGAAGGACTCAGGGGTTTCCTCGCCCGGTTCAACAGAGTGAGAATGAGCCTTCCGAATGTATCAGAGATAATGGTGGTAGCGGCTTTTCAGAATGGGTTAAACAGGAACGGGTCGAGGGAGACTGGAAAACTATTGAGCAGGCTCATGAAATACCCTCCCACCACCTGGGAAGAAATACACAACGCTTGTGCTGAGGTGAGAGCGCCCGAGGACGACCTTAACAGTACAACTCAATGGTTGACATCATTCCAATGGAATCGAGGAAAGATCGCCGGAACGATAGTCGAAGAGATCATGTAGGTCCACGCCTAAATCTTGAAAGGCACCATCCGTACATCAGAACGACCATCCCACTACCTCCCCGCCAGGGTGATGGCTCGTCCAAGCCACAGACAGGGACTCACTGAAAAGAAAGAGGTATGCCTCCACTTTTATTTGCTCTTAATTTTTTTGTTTCTCATTCAGAAATAGTCTACGCCCTAGAGAAGTTCAGCCCCAAGGTGAAATGGCCGCAAAAGATTAAGTCTGATCCAAACACCAGAAAGTCGAATGCCCTATGCGAGTTCCATCAGGAACGAGACCATAAGACCAAGGATTTCATATCCCTACGGCAAGAGGTAGTTAACATGCTCCACCAAGGATATTTAAGGGAGATGATGAGCGACCGAGGAAGAGACAATTTCACCCGTGGGCGAGAACAACATCAAGGACTCCCAAAGCCACCCTCCCCAGCTTGCACCATCCAAATGATCACCGGCGGAGGCGACAACGCGGCAATCAACCATGTGAAATTCACCACCACCCACAAATTGAAGCGGTCGATCACCCATGAACGACATGATAACCTTGAAGAAGGTATCATCTTCGATAAGTCGGATACCCACGGTTTGACCTTTCCTCATTTCGATGCTCTAGTCATTACTTTACGAATTTCAGATACCGATGTAAAAGGAATCATGGTAGACGACGGAAGCGGCACGTGTATTATCCACTCAGAGTTCTAATGAGACTCGAGGATAAGATAGTACCACACTGCATAACACTAACAGGTTTTAACAATACAGTTGAATGGACCTCCGGAGAGATCACATTGCTCGTTCTGGATGGGGGCGCCACCCTAGAAAAAAACATTACATGTCATGAATCAAGACACAACCTACAACTCCATTATAGGAGGACCCTGGATACACGCCATGAGGGTCATCCCGTCCAGCCTTTATCAGGTCATCAAGTTCCCTACCCCATGGGGAGTGTTCAGCATCCGCGACAAACACCGCACAACTCAAGAATTCTACCTCATCGCCCAAGACTGCACATATACTCAACAGTTAAAAAGGGAAGGCATAGGAGAATAGCAATTAGAGAGGTCGGGGTCGGAGGGCGGTGAACAAAAGGACGTCATCAAGGACCCCGACGTCGTGGAAGACACGAGATCAATAGTTGAAGGCCTCGATATAGTGGCATCTGTCAAGGACAACAGACTCCAGTGGAATTCTGAGTGCGTCAATGCCCTAAGAGAATTAAAGACATACTTGTCCTCGCCCTCGCTACTCGCCAAGGCAGAACCCGACGAGAGTCGCCTAATCTACTTGGCCGTATCCGGCGTTGCAGTAAGCGCAACCTTGGTCCATGAAAACAAAGGTACACAATCTCCAATCTACTACATTATCAAAACTCAGGTTGACGCCGAAATGAGGTATCCCCACCTCGAAAAGCTGGCCCTGGCATTAGTCGTTGATTCACGAAAGCTTAGACCTTATTTCCAATTCCATCCCATCTCGGTGGTCACGACCTTTCCCCTAAGAAGCATCCTACATAAACCCAAGATGTCGGGTAGGTTGGCTAAGTGAGACATCGAGTTAAGAGAGCACGATATAACATATCAATCGCGAACAACGATAAAGTCGCAAGTACTCGCTGACTTCGTCGCCGACTTCAGCACCAAAATAATGCCTGAGGTCGAACGGGAAGCCTCCAGTACTTCCCCCAAGTTGCCCAACCTATGGGTTGTGTACACCGATGGTGCCTCCACGCATCAAGATATGGACTGGAACTCATACTCGAGGTCCCGACAGGCAAAGTCATCCGCCAGTCCATATGATGTCTCGATATGACTAACAATGAGGCCGAGTATGAGGTCGTAATTGCAGGACTAAAACTAGCTCTCAAATTTGGAGCACAGCGGGTCATCCTCCGATGTGACTCACAACTCGTCGTCAATCAAGTCACAGGGACTTTCCAAATCAAAGAACAAAGGCTGCAAAAATATTAGGCCGAGATTCGCAAGGTACTACCCGAGTTTGACGAATGCCAACTCGGCCAGATATCTCGGACACATAACATCGAGGCAGACGGCCTCGCCAAACTGGCAGCGACTACCAAGAACATAAAAAGAAAAGAGAACGCAGTCACTCTCCTCCATTTGTCAATACACCAAATTGAGGTACAAACTATAAACATGATTTGGGATTGGCGCAATCGTATTATATCATATTTGCAGGACGGAGTGCTCCCATCCGAAAAAAAGAAGCCAAGAAGCTTCGAATGCAGGCGGACTGATACAACATCATCGATAGTGACTTATACAAAAGAATGATTGGCGGTCCCCTAGCAAAATGCCTAGGACCAAACCAGACGAGACGCATCCTCGAAGAACTAACGAAGGCCACTGTGGAGCCCACACCGACAATCGATCCCTCGTCAGATGCCTCATACGAGCGGGTTACTACTGGCCCACCCTGACGAATGAGGCCGCCGACTTCTTTAGAAAGTGCGAGCAATGCCAAAAATACGCTCCCTTGATTCACCATGCAAGCGAGCACCTCCACTCAGACACCTCTCCCTTGCCTTTCATCAAATGGGGAATGGACATCGTCAGACCCCTTCCAACAGGACGAGGTAATGTACAATTTCTTTTGGTTTTAGCTGACTATTTTTCCAAGTGGGTAGAAGCAGGTACATTCGCTCAAACACGCGAACAAGAAGTTATCACATTCATACGGAGAAACATCATATGCCGCTTCGGCATCCCCAAAGAAATCAATTATGACAACGGACCCCAACTCACTGGAAAAAAGACCGTTGAATTCTTCGGGAAATGGCACATCAGGAGAATACTCTCCACCCCATATCATCCTGCAGGTAACGGTCAGGCGGATTCCTCAAACAAAATAATTTTGAACATCATGAAATAGAAGATTGAGAATGCCAAGGGACTGTGGCCGGAACTACTACAGGAAGTGATATGGGCATACCGCACCACGCCAAAAACAAACATGAGAAACGCCATATTCACTAGTCTATAAGACTGATACAGTAATACCGGTCGAAGTCGGTGAACCAAGTTTTAGATACTCCAACGAGAGCGGGCTAAGTAACTATGAGAGCAGAAGGAAATACCTTGATGAAGCCGACGAGCGGAGAGACATGGCGTTAAATATTGTTTCTCTTTGATAAATAATTTACTTTTCGCATTTTAATTCCTGCAATAAGATCTTCAATGTTCAAAACAATTATTTAATTTATCAAAAACATTTTAATTTTTTCTTATGAATCAATATTTATTGCTATCATTTTTTCTCTCATTACTTTACCTATACATTATTACTATTACATGTCTTGATGAACCAATGACTGTGACATGCAACGAGACAATGCAACAAATGGACATTGATTTAGAGGAAGATGACATACCTGACGAGATTGTTAAAGAAGTTGAATTTTTTTAGAACAGACCTAAGTCCAACCTAGACGAAACCGAAATTGTCAACTTGGGAGACTCAGAAAATGTCAAGGAAACTCGCATCAGCATTCATTTGTCGCCGTCAGTGAAGAAGGAATACACAGAATTACTAAAAGAATATAAGGACATATTCGCCTGGTCGTATGATGACATGACTAGTCTAAGTACATCCATTGTGGCTCACAAACTGCCAACCACTCCAATGTGTCCGCCGGTAAAGCAAAAGCTCAGAAATTTCAAGCCTGATATGAGCTTGAAAATCAAGGAAGAAGTCACCAAGCAAATCAACGCTAAGGTTCTCAGGGTAGTGGAATACCCGACATGGTTAGACAACATTGTTCCAGTACCGAAAAAACATGGGAAGGTCAGAGTATGTGTCGACTACCGAAATCTCAACTAGTCCAGTCCGAAAGACGACTTCCGTTTGCCAAATATACACATCCTGATTGACAATTGCGCCAAGCATGAGCTACCATCATTCGTGGATTGCTACGCTGGTTATCATCAGATCTGGATGGATGAGGAAGACGTTGAGAAAATGACTTTCATTATGCCGTGGGGAGTATATTGTTACAAGATGATGCCATTCGTCCTGAAGAATGTTGGGGCCTCCTATATGAGGGCTATGACCGCTATCTTCCATGATATGATACACAAGGAATCGAAGTGTATGTGGATGATGTTATTATCAACTCCAAGAAAGCTACTGACCACATAGAAGATCTGAGGAAGTTCTTCAATAGATTGCGGAAATACAATCTGAAGCTGAATCCTGCGAAGTCTGCATTCGGGGTTCCTGCTGGAAAAATGCTTGGGCTTATTGTCAGCCGCCGAGGGATAGAATTGGATCCATCAAAGGTTAAAGCCATTCAAGAATTACCACCGCCAAGGAACAAGAAAGATGTGATGAGTTTCTTGGGACGGCTTAACTACATCAGTCGGTTCATAGCACAATCTACAGTTATCTGTGAGCCTATCTTCAAGATGCTGAAGAAAGATGCTGCGACCAAATGGACCGATGATTGCCAGAAAGCTTTCGACAAAATTAAGGAGTACTTGTAAACACCACCAGTCTTGGTACCACCTGAGCCAGGTAGACCTTTGCTACTCTACCTCGCGGTGTTATATGGGCAAGAATTTCACTCCATACGAGGCCCAATATTCTCAATTGGAACACACATGATGTGCTCTGATGTTGGTGGCTCAGAAACTGAGGAATTACATTTGTGCCTACACCACATATCTCATATCGAGGATGGATCGCTTGAAGTACATCTTTCAGAAGCCCATGCCCACTGGCAAGCTAGCCAAGTGGCCAATCCTATTGAGTGAGTTTGTGTCACGACCCAAATCTCGATTTAGGTCGCGATGGCGCCCAACGGCGAGGTTAGGCAAGCCAACACAACTTACAGTAAGTGATACCCTTCCCATATAATTAAACAAGTCAATGATTACCAGTTTATAACAACTAACATGATACTAGCCTTGAGTGAAGGTAAAGTCATAGTAGATACAAAGCCGAAATATAACGTACACATAAATATACATCCCAAAACCCCAAAAATATACACCGCGTGTGTGCCAGGAACTAGTGTCACGAGTGTCATGGGCAACTACTGAACATACAATATATACAGAGTCTCCGTCTGAATGAAATGGACAGAGAAATATAACAAAAGAGCTCCAGGGTGCTGCTAGGTAAACGTCGAGAAAGTAGCTCACCGAGAAGTTTGACCACGCTATCACTATCCAGCACCAGCCTGATAGTCAGACGCGCTAGCCTCCGGACCTGTACAGTCAAATACATAAAGGAAAAGAAAGTGCAGCATGAGTACATATTAAATAAATATGTACGAAGTGAGTATCCCGCCTAAACTCGAAGAAGTAGTGACGAGAGGTCGACTCGATACTCACCAAGGTCCAGCAGTGATAACATATGATAGAATATGATGAAATACAGTAGGCATGTTAGGGAAATAAGCAACAAGGATATATACCAAAAGTAGAAAAATCCAAACAATTGCTGAACTAAACAATAAAGCACTTTCAAGGGTAAGACTACCGAACGAAAACAATAATCACAAATTCTTAGATCCGCCGTGGCGTACGGCCCGCTCCCATAAGGTACCTTCTACACTCGCCGTGGCGTACGGCCCGATCCCATATTCATTTCAATTTCTTTTCAACACTGTCGTGGTCAATTACTTTCAACACTGCCGTAGCGTACGGACCGATCCCATATATTTCAATTACTTTTCAATTCTGCCGTGGCGTACAGCCCGCTCCTATATATTTCACAATTTCTTTTCAATTCGGCCGTGGCGTACGACCCGCTCCCATATATTTCACAACTTATTTTCCATAAAACCTCAGAAGAATAACACGATGCAAAACATAATTTCATAGTACATATGGCGTTACAATAAATCATATGCAGCATTACAAAGAAAACATATCAGGCATTACAGGAAAGCATACAAGGCATGATGTGGGCCTAACTACCCGGACATAACAATAATAGCAGCTACTTACAGACTCTCGTCACTTGGCGCGTACGTAGTCCCCAAAAAATTTACACATAGCATATACATCACCTATAGGGACAATTCCCTCTTACAAGGTTATAAAGGAGACTCACCTCGTGTCGAATCTACCCCTCGTACAACAATTGCACCCGAAACTCCGAACTCTACACTTGAGAACTCGCAACTAGTCAAAAGGTGAGAAATTATATCAATGCATGCACAATGTGAGAAATTATCCTAGCCATTCAATAAAGTCTCCATTCTTGAAGAATTTCAAAATTCCAACCCCAGTCTCTCATGATCAAATTCCGCAAATTCTCGAAGGTATCACTCACCCATAGCCTAAGGATCACTAAGGTGTGATTTCTACTTGACTTCATGGCCTAAAATGGAAAATTACAAAATCCTCAAGAACCCTAAGATTACTACCTAATTCTATGATTTTTAGATGATTTAGTAGTGAATTTAACTAGGAATTAGTGTTAAAGCTAGAAGATTATGGGGTTTAACTTACCTCTTACAGAGGGTAGTGGTGGGAGGTGTTGCCCAAGCTTGGTTGTTGTCTAATGGAAGTTGATGGTGGGTAAAATGAAGAAAAACTCGTAATTTGGACATTTAAAAGGGGCTGACAACAGTGATTTCCGCACTTGTGAGCTTGGGACCGCAGGTGCAGTCCCGCACCTGCGAGAGAATCACCGCCCCTGCGGAAAAGGGCCTGGGACCCTGGCATCGCGCCTGCGGAGAGGGAGTCCGCGCCAGCGGTCCCGCTCTTGTGGCCTGGAGCTCGCACCTGCGGAATTTGGGCAAGGGGGCTGAGGTCGCGCCTGCGGAGGAGTTTTCGCACCAGCGGACCCGCCCTTGCGGAATTTGTTCCGCACCAGCAGAGGCTCCGCACCTGTGAGGCTGGGACCGCAGCAGCGGGCCCGCACCTATGACTGGGCAACCGCACCTGCGACTGGGCAACCGCACCTGCGGTCACACCAGCAACAGCTGCACCAGCAGTTGTTTTAGCTGGTTTTTGGCCTCGTGCGGTGTCCGAGAGGCACTTGGGCCCACCCGAACCCCCGTCCAAATATACCAACAAGTCTGTAATCATGACACGGACTCGCTCGAACATCCGAAACATGGAAAACAACAACGAAACTCAAAAATTCACCCCAAAACCAAATTGATTCAAAACTTAAGAACTTGAAATTCTAGAATTCACTTCAATGCGCCGAACCGACCTAAACTACTCGGAATGACTTCAAATTTTTTCAGACAGGTTATAAATGACACAACGGAACTATTTCCGGTCTCGGAATTTCATTCGAACCTCGGGAACATAAAATCACCTTTCAAGTCAAATTTCAAATTCTTTAAAAACCTCAAAACTTCATTAACCCCAATGTTTTGCTCATTTTGATCCTAAACTAATCAAATCAAGTCCGTTTCTTACCAAATTTCGCAGATAACTTATATAACACATACTGAACCTGTTCCGGGCTCCGAAATCTTAATACGAGCCCGTCAGCACAGGTTTCACATCAAGGTTCATTTTCATAAGCCTTTAATATTTTCATAAAACAATTTTCTTTAAAAATTCATTTCTCGGACTTGGGTCCTCGGAATTCGATTCCGGGCATACGCCGAAGTCCCATATTTTCCTACGGACCTTCCGGGACAGTCGGATCACGGATACGGGTCCGTTTTACAAAAATATTGATCAAAGTCAACTTTATTCAATTAATTATCAAAAATTTAACTCTCAATCAAGTTTTCACATAACGACTTCCCGTCTATGCGCCCAGGCTGTGCACGTATATCGAGGTGAGATTAATGGAGACTTTCGGGCCTCGGAACACAGTCAAAATTAGATGCACATAAGATGACCCATTTTTGGGTCATCACAGTTCGACATTGTTTATGTAACTCAGAAAGCGGTCAAGGGACAAACATTGGCGGACTATCTTGCTGAGAATACTGTGGACGGGGAATACAAATCTTTGAAAACGTATTTTCCTGATGAAGAGGTATCATTCATAGGAGAAGACATTGCAGAATCCTATGACGGTTGGAGACTGTTCTTCGATGGAACGGTGAATTTCAAAGGAGTTGGCATTGGAGTTGTCCTGATATCGAAAACTGGTCAACATTATCCGGTATCCGCCAAACTCAGGTTCTCCTGCACCAACAATATGGCCGAATATGAAGGCTGCATCTTAGGGCTTAAAATGGCCATTGACATGAACGTTCAAGAATTGCTAGTGATTGGTGACTCAGACTTGATGGTACATCAGGTACAAGGAGAGTGGGCTACTAAGAATTCCAAGATACTGTCGTATCTTCACCACGGGCAGGAATTGAGAAAGAGGTTCACGAAGATAGAATTTTGGCATGTACCCAAAATCCAGAATGAGTTCGTCGATTTATTGGCTACTCTGTCATCTATGATTTAGCATCCAAACAAGAATTTTATTGATCCCATTCCAGTGAAGATCCATAACCAACCCTCTTACTGCGCCCATGTCGAAGAAGAAGCAGACGGAAATCCTTGGTTTCATGACATCAAGGAATATTTGGCAAAAGGAGAGTACCTAGAGCTTGCAAATCCTACTCAGAAACGCACACTTCGGAGATTGTCCAACAACTTCTTTCACAACGGACGAATCCTGTACAGGAGGACTCCCGATTTGGGGATATTAAGATGTGTCAATGCAAAGGAAGCATCCTATTTGCTAAAGGAAATCCATGCTGGGACTTGCGACCCGCATATGAACGATTTTGTTTTGGCGAAAAAGATACTCCGGGCCGGTTACTTTTGGATGACTATGGAAATGGACTGCATCCAGTATGTCCGGATATGCCACCGCTGTCAGATACATGCAGACATGATAAAGGTACCTCCAAACGAGCTTAATGCGACGAGCTCACCATGGTCGTTCGCCGTCTGGGTCATGGACGTTATTGGACCAATCGATCCTACCGCCTCCAACGGACACATGTTCATTATAGTAGTCGTCGACTATTTCACCAAATGGGTCGAAGCAGCATCCTACAAAGCAGTGTGTAGAAAGTCGTGGCAGACTTTGTCCGCGATCGCATTGTTTGTCGATTCAGAATTCCAGAGTCAATCATTACTGATAATGGCTCCAATCTCAACAGTGACTTGATGAATGCTATGTGCGAAACCTTCAAAATCAAACACAAGAATTCCACAGCTTACATACCTCAGATGAACGGAGTTGTAGAAGCCTCTAACAAAAACATCAAGAAGATATTAAGAAAGATGATAGAGAAGCACAAGCAGTGGCACGGGAAGTTATCATTTTCTTTACTGGGATATCGCACCACCATCCGCACATCAACTGCGGCAACTCCCTATATGCTGGTTTATGGTACCGAGGCTGACATTCCTGGTGAGGTAGAAATTCCTTCCTTAAGGATCATACAAGAAGATGAGCTCAGCGATGCAGAGTGCGTAAAGAACCATTATGAGCAGTTATCCCTCATAGACGGAAAGAGAATGAATGCAGTATGTCATGGTCAACTTTATCAGAATAGAATGACCAGAGCCTTCAACAAGAAAGTCAGCCGAGACAGTTCACACCGGGGCAACTGGTGTTAAAGAATCTTTCCACATCAAGATGAAGCCAAACAGAAGTTCTTTCCCAACTGGCAAGGCCCGTACATGGTTCACCGAGTGCTGACAGGAGGAGCACTTATACTTGCAGAAATGGACGGAGAAGTTTGGCCAAAGCCAATCAATTCAAATACAGTCAAACAATACTAAGTGTAATCTTTATGATTTCATCAATGATTGAACAACTCCTGACCTGATTCCCGTTTAAGAGGGGATACGTAGGCAGCCCTAGGGGTTCAATCATAATTCAATAAGAAATTTCGTTTTTCCCCGCAACTGGAAATTGGGGCAGAATTTTTAGGAGGACCCTCAAAATTCCGAAGCAAGTTCAGTCGATCGTCGTATGAGTAGCAGTCAGAAACGTCAACCTATCAAACTGGGGCAGAATTTTGAAGGAGGACCGTCAAAATTCTGTAGCAAGAGAGGTTGCAATGTCTCGAACCGTGTCACGGTCGTCGGTTCATCCAAAAAATTATTTTTAAATTATACATTATGTTATACTTTTAAATAACCATGCATGTTTGTTCTTGAAACAGCCTTGTTTAGCAAATTCTACCCCAATGATACGAACGGTATCATCAGATCAAGTCGAATGAGTCAAGCAAAGCCAGCGGGGATACAAACTAACCTTCCCCTTACATAACTCATGATCTTTATTTGGATGCAGGCACTAGGGTTGAAAAATCCCTAAACATATTGTCCGCCCAGGGGACAAACATTGTTCAAAATGCGATTCTCAAAATCGTTGCACTTGCCAACATTTATTATCAACGCAAACAACGCTTCATTATCAAAATGGTCACAATACCGCAATTTATTACCAGCTAAGAATTCCTATTGTCATTTTATTTCTTGCATAAGGCTACTATTCTGCCTTCCATCTGCATAAGACTACCATTCTGCCTTCCGAGGTTAAGCTTTACCTCCCCTGCATTCGCATTCTTGCATAAGGCTACCATTCTACCTTCCAAGGTTAAGCTATACCTCCCCTGCATTCGCATCTGCATAAGGCTACCTTTCTTCCTTCCAAGGTTAATCTCTACCTCCATCCACATTGCATAAGGCTACCATTCTGCCTTCCGAGGTTAAGCTCTACCTCCCCTGCATTTGCATTCTTGCATAAGTCTACCATTCTGCCTTTCGAGGCTAAGCTCTGCCTCCGATTTACTTTCCGATACTAAACACTGTCTCCATCTACATTGCATAAGACTACCATCCTGCCTTCCGAGGTTAAGCTCTACCTCCATCCACATTGCATAAGGCTACTATTCTGCCTTCCGAGGTTAAACTCTACCTCCATCTGCATCTGCATAAGTCTAGATTTCTGCCTTCCGAGACTAAACATTGTCTCCATCTACATTGCATAAGGCTACCATTCTGCCTTTCGAGGCTAATATCTGCCTCCGATTACTTTTCGAGACTAAACGCTGTATCAAGCACTATTTACTTCACTTTCCTTTTGGGCTAAGCTCTGCCCTTCAATTCGCAAGATTAAGCTCTGTCGTGTCAACATCATACCATTGCATCTTCATGGACTGAAATATCACCAATTTATCCAAAGGCGTCATCGTTCGGAGGCACCATCTTCATGGCCCGAGAACATCATGTTATGGCCTGAGGATCTCTTTCAATTTTGCATATCATTATTCAAAGGCGTCATAGTTCGGAGGCACTATCCTCATGGCCCGAGAACATCATTTCATGGCCTGCGAATCCTGCATCAAGCTATCCATGGCTCAGGACATCATGGTCTGAGGACGCCATCCCTAACCGTCCAAATACAGCATTCATGGTCTGACGGGAACTTGTATCATGTTAAAATTACGCGCAATATATGCTGGTATTGTTTATTTGCAGGTAATCCGGCGAGCAACGGTCATCCCGACAGGAGCGGTCCCTCTCCAGTTCTCCTAACCTCCCTGTAATCCAATCATTCATCCAGTCCTATATTTGCATCCGTTCTTGTAAAAATCTCCATCGGTATACTTCGTTGATGACTCGCCGAACTACATACGTCCTGATTCCTGTAAAACCAGGGATATGTAGGCAACTCGGAAACCAGGGTGCAACCTGAATCTCTTCAAACTATTTCACTCGGTCAAAATTGGCCATCATATCTTTACCTGACAACTCTTTCATCCTTCCCGGGTAAAGAGGGGCAGTTGTTGATACCCAATTTTTCTTCAAATTATTTTTAAGATTTGCTTATATACCTTCAAAATTACTTTTTATAATAATTGGTATAATTTTCCATATTTTTATTAATTTATTCAGTGCTTTATATCCCATAATTATTCATAAATTGCATTGGAAATAATTTCAAAATATTTCTTAGCTCAATATATCATTTTTAATCCTATTAGGATTTAATTATTTCACAAATTAGCCAATTCGGCATTATTTGGCTATAATTACAACAGCTTTGCAATTATAACCTAATTACACATTTTATGCTATTTTAATTCAATAATCAATCATCTTACATTTTAATACTAGTTTATTACCTTAATTTCAAATATTTAGCCTTAATTTCATTTTATCTAATAATTAGCTATTCTTATTAATTATTTATCTAATTTAATGGGTATTTAACAATTAGCCCCTTTCTATTTAAATTATAGCCTAATTTAATCTGACCCCAACCCAATTAAAACCAACCCAAGACCCAATCGAAATAACCCAACAACCCAAGCCCAATACCCTATCCTACCCGACCCAATCCTGTGTGTAATCTGGACCGTTGATCAAATTTGATCAACGACCTAGATTCACTCTTACCTAATTTAACCCTTAACGACTACCCCCCTTCCTCTCATTCATTCCCAAACCGATCATCTCTCTATCTCCCTCTCTCTATCTCTGGTTCTCTCTAGAACCTTCTCGCCTCCTCCTCTCTGATGGACTCTGTACACTTTCTCCCGCCATTTCCCTCGCCGGAAACTATGTCCTCTCACCCTCTCCTAGCCCCTGTTTCACCCCACGCCTGTTTGACACTACCCTGAGGTCCTCAGGTGAACCTGGAGCGGTTTAAATTCCTGTACGGCCTTTCATGCCATTTTCCGGCCACCTCCGGCCGTTCGAGTAAGATCTATGACTTTTGGGTTAAAACCAGTATTGTTTTGAGGTTTTCTCATCTCTTATGGGTTATCTCTGAAACCCTAATTCTTAAAACTCTCTTATTCTTTTAGATCTATGACAAATCTGTGTATATTTTAAGCTATTTCGTTGTTTTTCTCAAAGATTCTCCGGTTTTCCCTAAAACGACTCTTCGTTTTCAACTAGGGTTTCATGACCCCGTTTTAAATGATTTGCCTATGACTTTTTCAGTATTATCCTAGGGTCTCTACTGTGTTTTAGTGATTTATTGAAGTTTCTCTCTTTTATTGGATTTTTGTGATGAAATCCCTAATTTTAGACCTAAACCCTAAGTCCCTAACTTCGTCTTTGATATTGTTTGCATATGTGCTTGCATCTCATGAACTTTATGATGTTTTACCCTATGTTGTTCATCTATATCTCTGATTTTTTCCTTGCTTTTCCGCTTACATTACTGTTTACTCTATAAATTCATGTGAATCCTTAATTTCATATGTTTTCACTTCTAGGGTTTCTGACTTCTTGCCTGTTATTTATTCAATTCACAATTAATCTCCTTTAATTGATGTTATTCCTGTTCGAATCCCTGATTCTCTGTAATTTTACTTTGTTAGGGTTCCTGATTTATTATTTGATTCCTTGACTCCTTGTGATTTGAAGACCTCACTAATTTCCGACCTTTAGCTTATTTCTTACCTTTTTGCATGGTCAATTTACTGTTAATTGATCCCTATTTCCTTAATTAAAATCTGATGAACCTAGTCTCAATTGCATACTTTTATTTGGTTGAAATTGTTTCCTTATATGTTATATGCATGGGAACTTTCCTTATTTGTTATTTTGCCTACTAGCCGTTTGAGTTTAACCCCTTCATTTAGGGATACTTATGCTGATTTTACACTATTTTGAATATTCCTCTAAGCTACATATGGTACCTTCCTTATTTGATGTCTGCTTAATACCATTCGAACTTGATTCCTTCAATTAAGGGACACCTATACTTATTGTGTACTGATTGATACGCAGTCCCTTAATTACTAGTTAATTTTGATTCCCACCTTATTTGCTACCTGTTTTCAAAACTATATATACTTCATTCTCTCATTAGCACAGACACGAACTAATTTTGGTTCAATAGCTCTCTCTCACAACTAAAACTTGTTGTTCTCTATTCTCTCTTCTGTGCTATTTGCTACTACTCTGAGTTAGCCAGCTGCAAGCCAAGGCTAACTATTTTGCATCTCCTATTTCTTGCTTTGTGTTACTGCTTTCTTCACTTCACTGGTATGTCCTAATTCAAATTTTAGTTCCCAAACCAACATGTTTCTATTACTGTCGCAATTCATTGTGTTTCTAATCTGCTTCTATTTACCATGTTGTTGTTCAACATGTAACTAAATCTTGGATTCCATCTAGCATGTCAAGTTATGCTTTATTATCCAGCATGTCTTTCTGTATTCTAAATTTGTCTTTATGTGAATTCCCATGTTTATGTTAGTTTGGGTAGACTCTACTGTCTTAAACTGGTTGGTACTACTATGTTAGTTTAGTCCTATACCATATTGTACCCCTGATCCTCTCAATCCTTTGGAACTGCTGATTGTGTATTGCCTGCTACATGTTTGCCCTCACATGCTCTGTATTTGTCCCTCAAATCCCATTCCTCTGCTTGTGGTTGATTGACTGTTATTGGTTCTTTGTGTGATGTTGAACTTGTTTGGTGTTCCTGCTCTTTGAGTCTATTTCAGTGGTTAAACTTCTTTGTTATAAAACTCTTTCAATCAAGTCTCCCCTTTCAAAACTGTTTTCTTACTTACCCTTTTCAAAAACTGTTTTCTTACTTAACCTTTTCAAAATTATATCAAGCACTCTCACTCAACTCTTAGGCCCCTTAAGTTTTGTCCCATTTGTGTGAGCATTGCTTTGGGAACCCTGAGCTCCCTCTGAACTTTGACACACAAAGGCTGGCCATTCCACACTGCACTTACTCTATCTTGGCTATGAAATCTGGGTGTGAGCACTGCCCGGGATCTCTTGAGGTCTTTAGGGAACTTTGACACACCCAGATTGTGGAAAATGTTGCGAAACAATACTTGGCATTGAGAACCTGGAGACTTGGGCCTATACTGTAGGCTCCCTATAGTTAACTTCTTATTTTCTTTATTTCCAGTTATGTAATTCCTATTCAAAGGTCTGTAATAATTATTTGTAAACAACTCTGGGTTGGATAGTGAAAAGGGGGTGGGTAATATGCATGTTGTAGTGTAATCGAGGGTAGAAATCATGCTTCCTATGTTTACTTTCTCTATGCGCAATAGCAGCCATGTTTAGGTACAACATGACATGCATTAGATATCATGCAACATAAGATCCATATACATATATTGTTTTCAGCATCTCATCATCACTTAGAAGTCCTGTCTATAGGATAAATACAACAACAAAATAAACTGTTATTATGTGACTCTGCCTTTGTAAATATGTTCTGAAACTCATTTAGAAATCCTGTCCTAGAATAAATAACGTTAACAAAAACTGCAATCGTGTCTCATCACGCTACAACCATGCTTGCGCGCTTAGAAATCCTATCTCTAGGTAAACAACATTAAAAACTGTCATCCTATGTTATTCCTAAAATTGAGCATAATGTTGTGATTCTATGTGCATTTAGAGATCCTGTTTTAGCGACTGCATATGCATCATTCTGCATTAGACATCATGTTCTAGGATCATACTCCCTTAATTACACTTAATCTAAATACGGATGTATAAAACAATCTTCCTGTTCTCACAACTGGTAATTAGTCTCTGAACATTTGCAACACTTAGAACTGCATGTTATTAGGTATAACGACCTGGAATTGTTAACAGATCTGAATAACTGGTACATATTATCCTACGCCTAGGCAAGCCTTAGGTAATCAACTTTAAAATAAAATTGGGACTGTCTTCTTGTGCTTAATTGTCAGCATGTTTAAACCCAGTAGGCAAAACTGATTAGGACTTCCTCTATGAGTTATGTAATAAATTTAACTCTGTTGTTATCACTTAAACGCCATTCTTAGGATCTGAATTGGGACCTTAATTGTGTATGAGACATGTTGCTTATATGCACTGTTTGTGGAGGTATTTGAGCCCTTTCCTGTTTATGTGTTACCCCTTATCTGCAGTCCTATTTGTTTCTCCATAAGTCGCACTAGTATTTTACCTTTAAACTCGAGGGTCTGCCTAGAACCCCCTTTATAGGATAGAAGTCCTAATTTCCTTCAGGACTTATAGGAAGGGACAGGTAACAACATGCAATAGAGGTCGAGACCAACACTCGCTTTAGTTACTTTCACGGGGTGGGAAAGGGTAGATATGGATATGATGACCGATGCACTAATACCACGTGTAGCCCCTCTTTGAGGAGTGTCATACCGGGTATTGCATTGATGTGATCCATATTATAAACAAACATAGGATACCCCTTTACTTTCATAAACACGCTTAGATTGTAATTATTTTCAATATCTAGCTTTCCATTAACTGTTTTCAAATATCCGTGTAATTAGACATAAATCCCTTATTATTTGAGCCATACTTGTTTATATGCTAATTGTACAAATTCACAACAGTTGTTTGGCTGGGAACCACACTTGTAGATCCTGGGGGGTGCTTAACACCTTCCCCTTAGGATAATTTCAAGCCCTTAGCCTGTCTCTGGTTATCAAACATAGTTTTAAATGACCCCCTAGGTTCCGTAACGCACCATAAAAATCGTTATGTGGTGACTCTTTAAAAATGCAAAACCCCTTTCCCAAAAGGAACAAGTTCTCCCAACCAATGTCATAAACCCTTTCAAAACCGGGCCCCGAAAGGAGCGTTATGGGGGGGAAAGGGGGGGCGACAATCAAGGTGGATCCGAAGAAGGTGGAGGCGGTAACAGAGTTGGCCTAGACCGTCATCAGCTACGTATATTCGCAGTTTCCTTGGGTTGGAAGGTTACTACCGCCGTTTTGTAGAGGGATTTTCATCTATTGCAGCACCTATGACCAGACTGACCCAGAAGGGTGCTCAGTTCAGGTGGACTGAGGATTGTGAGGAGAGCTTTCAGAAGCTCAAGTCATCCTTGACCACAGCTTTGGTGTTGGTTTTGCCTACTGGTTCGGGTTCTTATACAGTTTACTGCGATGCTTCTAGAGTTGGCTTGGGAGCGGTATTGATGCAGGACGGTAGGGTGATTGTCTACGCGTCTAGACAGTTGAAAGTTCACGACAAGAATTATCCAGTGCACGGTCTTGAGTTAGCTGTCATTGTCCTCGCCTTGAAGATTTGGCGTCATTATTTGTATGGAGTGCATTGTGAGATTTTCACTAATCATCGTAGTTTGCAGTATCTGCTTAAGCAAAAGGATCTGAATTTGCATCAGAGAAGATGGTTGGAGATCCTCAAGGATTATGACCTCACTATTACATATCATCCGGGGATGGTTGTAGACTATTTAGCTTCTTTGTTTTGCTTAAAAAAATGCAGAAATTTATATACGTTTTTGAAATGTTGAAAATGAGTAGGGAATTTTGAAAAGAAACTGTAAATATGTAATTGTTGGCTAGCCTAGTTCCACGATAGGTGCCATCACGGCCGGTTAGGATTTGGGATCGTGACATAAAGCTATGTATGATGCAACTTTTGTTATATCCATAACATTACTATTAAAAAAAGAAGAGAAAAGCGATTGCCAAAACTAATCAATATTGGTCGGTAATTTACAAAAATCGACCAAAAATCAACCGATTCATACTAATGATTGGGCCATGAAGACTGGGCCTACACAAGAGATAAATCTAGAATGTTTGGCCCTAGCCCATTATTTATTTTGTAACATCATCATTTTCTTTCTTTCTTTTCTTACATTGTAAAGGCCCAAAATATAAATAGGGGATAATTAACATTCTATAGTATTCTTTCCATTTTTCACGTGTGTAAAAATATCAGAACATTTTTCTTCTATGAGACGATTCTTTCCCTTTTTTCTTCATCATGAACCCTAATTGAAAATCTGCACTTTTATGTTGATTTCTGATTCTAACATGGTATCAGAGCGGGTAATCTGGTAATCCTCGATAATCTGCATTGACCGATGTTACCCTCATCAAATTTCATCAGGTCTATCTTCATTGTTTCAATTTTCGCTGAGATTTAGAATCTGATGTTCTTCGCCAATTTTTTGTTCAATTTTCGAGCTAAGGAATTCATCTTCAATTGTATGATTCTATTTTGGTGAGAATTTTCTATTGATTATCAGAATTTTGTGTTCTTCGTCAAAAGCTAGGGTTTCTGTCGATTAACGGAGTTTCGTTGGTCTTTTGCTAAGGCTGAAATTTCTCAAGGCCTTTGTTCTTCAGGTTGCGAAGAAGTTTGGTACACTCATTTCTTTTTGATATCTTGCATGAATTGATTGTTTATGAAATATTTTTGTTGTATTCTATTATCATGGTTAATTCTACTCCAGACTCAAGTTCTTCCTCTCCTGCTTATACTCCTGAACCTTCAAGTCCGCTATTTCTACTTCCTTCCGATGTACCGGGGGTGTCCTTAGTTGTTGTTACTTTTTCTGGGTCCAGTTTCGGGTGTTGGAGGAGGAGTATGATCATGTCTCTATCCGCTAGAAACAAAATAGGTTTTATCGATGGGTCTTCCACCAAACCTGTTGTCGATTCTCCTAGTACAGGCAGTGGGACAGGTGCAATAATATGGTCATATCCTGGTTAATCAATTCCCTTTCTCCAGACATAACTGAAAGTGTACAATATTCTAAAACTGCTGAAAGCATATGGAAACAATTGAATAATAGGTATGTGATTGTTAATGGAACTAAGGTGTTTGAAATAAAGAGATAACTTGCATCCACTTATCGAGGGACTCTCGACATAGCTTCATATTTCAACAAACTTGAGAAAGTCTGGGACGAATTAGGGGTTTTGTGTACGGGTCATGCAAATTCTTGTGTTAATGCTGCTAAGGAGGGACTCCAAAAGGAGAAAGAAGAGGACATGGTTCATCAATTCCTCGTGGGTCTTAATGAGGTTTATGTGGGGGTAAGAAGCAACATCTTAATGATGCAACCATTACCATCCCTTGATACTGTCTACAACATCTTGTTGCAAGATGAAAAACAGAGATAGGTTGTCCCCAATACCCAACTTAATCCAGAATCAGCCTCTTTTAATGCAAGTTCCAACATTAACGGATTCCCTTCTCAACTCTCATCTACGAAACAATATACACAAAGGGTGAATTTGGATTCAAGCAACCAAAAGTCAAATATTACTTTGTCTTGCAAGTATTGCAAGAAACCTGGTCATACAATTGAGAAATGCTACAAATTACATGGTTTTCCATCAAATTTCAAATTCACAATAAGTAAGAAGTTTGGTATTGTTGCAAGTGCTGAAGGGAAAACTTCTAAACCTTCTGCAATGTATTCTCCTAGTGATCAAAGCTCTTTGATCTCTTGTCTCACCAAAGAACAATACTCCCAGTTGATGCAATTGCTCAGTTAGTCTACATTGGGTGAATTAGGGTCTCAACCTATTCTAATGGGATCTGCCAATTTTGCTGGTGGTACTTCTTCTCTTTCTGTGTGTTTAAATGGTAGTTCTATTGTACATATGTTGACTAGTGTAGCTGGAAGGGTTTGGATAGTGGATGCAGGGGCAACTGACCACATGACTTCAAATAAGGATCTTCTTTTTAATATTACACCCCTTCTTGTTCCTTACTTAGTTTCTTTACCTAATGGTTATAAAGTTAAGGTAACATGTACAGGTTCCCTTACTCTATTACCATCTTTCACTCTACACAATGTTTTGTACATTCCATCTTTTCATTACAATCTCATTTCTGTGAGAAAGGTAATACCACAATTCAATTGTTATGTGTTGTTCACTTCTATTTCTTGCATAATTCTACAGGCTCATTCTATGAAGAAGCTTTTGGAGCTTGGTATAATGGATCAAGGATTATACAAATTTCACCTCAACTATCCTGCTCCTCCCACATCTCCAAATAATTTTGTTTCTCCTTTTACTAATGAAGTACAAAATGCTGAATTTTCTTTGCATAGAAATGCTCAAAATGTGAACTACAATTCTACTCATGTTTCACCTTGTGCTACTGTTCAGAATGTGCAAACTAAGAACTCATGTTATGTTTCTACTTTACCTTCTTTTACTGTTCCAAATAATGTGATAAAAATGATGTTCTTTGGCATCATAGATTGGGGAATGTTCCTTTTGTTCAAATGAAGCATATACCTTCTATCTATAATGATTTGTCTGCTAAACAGTCTTTTATTTTTCATGTTTATCCTTTAGCTAGACAACCCTAGATTATCATTCCCAGATAGTTCTTGCCACTCTAACTTATTCATGTTGACACTTGGGGACTATACCACACCCAAACTTACTCTGGAGAAAAATATTTTTGACAATAGTTGATGACTACAACATAGCAACATGAACGAATCTTTTACACTCCGAGATCTATGTCTTCACTTTACTTAAATGTCATGACTCAATTCCAGAGTAGTGATGGCGCCTGCCGTGGAACCAGGCAGCCACCCATTTTATCTAAGCTAAATGCAATTACCAGCAAAATATCATTTTTAACAAGTCTGCGGATAATAATAATAATAATCATAATAATAATAATAATAATAAATCTGAAGTTTGAAACAATATCTGAAACCAAAATTTAAGTTCTATAACCCCGAATCTAGTGTCACGAGCTACTACATCATAAGAATGTCAAGATACGGGAATAAACAACATATTCTGTAAAAGTAAAGTGCAACAAGAAAGATAAAGAGGGAGAAGACGAGGCTGCGATCGCCAACTGCTACCTCGAAGACTCCAAAAGAAACTCTAACAGCAAATCCGCAACCGCTACCAGGTCCTGATGAACCTGGATCTGCACACAAGGTGCAGGAGGTAACGTGAGTACACCAACTCAGAAGTAACGAACCCAAACTATGGGCTGAGAGGTAGTGACGGACTAAACCTCAATAATTGTAATCATTAGCGTACAAAACTTTAGACATGTTCACAGTTTATCAAAAAATAACAACAGAATATGCCAGGTATATCTCAATATGCTCTACATGCCAACATATCAACAGTGTGGAAATGCACATAGTGCTCACAACTCTCCCACAGAAGTTCACTCAGTATTATATATGGCTCTCAGGCCTAGGGAAGATCCATCCTGGAATATGCATAAACACTGGTGACCGTAGTCACTCAGTACTGAGGGAAAAGGCCAATCCATCCCCACAGAGAAGATTCATCTCCGGGATACAACACTCGGACAAGATCTGTGTCCAAGGACGATCCATACTTCACATATATAAACTTCGGACAGGATCCATGTCCAAGGAAGATCCATCCCTCACATATATCAACTTTGGACAAGATCCATGTCCAGGGAAGATCCATCCCTCAATATCAATGCGCTCACTGGGGTGTAAAGACTCCGGAGGGGCTCTTATAAGCCCAAGCGCCATATCAAACCAATGAAGGCATAGTTACAGTATCGCTGCGGTGTGCAGTCCGATCTCATAAGGCCCTCAGCCTCATCAGTCATTACTTTTCCAGTCTCACTCATATGGCTCACAGATGTATAAATCAGCCCAAACAATGATAAATATGCATATAATTAACAATTTCTGAGACTGGGGCATGAAATGATATGCTATAACAGGACTAAGTATATGAAATCAAATAATCAAAAGAGGAGACAGTAATAGACTACCACTCGGGTATCAACATGTTCGGCGTGAAGCCTTTGCATTTATACTTAACATGATTTCTAACAGGTTCACGTTTACCACATAATAGAAGTGCGGACATCAATCTGTAATAACTACTAGACGGTGCCATGGGATGAGTCAGTCCACGAATCACTCGATGCACGCCCACATGCATGTCACTTGGCATGTGCGTCACCTTCATTATAGTCATATATCATGTAGTTCGGGGTTTCGAACCCTCAGAACCAAGTTTGGAAACGTTACTTACCTCAAACCGGCTAAAATACTACTCCGCAGTGCCCTTGCCTCTAAATTCGGCCTCCGAGAGCTCCAGATCTACCAAGAATCAGATTTGTACCATTATAATATGCCAAGGAAGGAAACCCAATCGAAATTTATCAAAACTAAAAAATCCTGAAATTGGTCAAACCTGACCCCCGGGCCCACGTTTCGGAACTCGATAAAATTTACACCAAAATGATCTGCATCCTCTCACGAGTCTATACATATCAAGAACACTAAAATCGGAGTCTGAATGACCCCTCAAATCCCTATTAGACGGTCTCTTAATCTCAAGCCCTAATTACCCCTTTTTATGCTGATTTTCCCCAAATTATCATCACCAATTAGGTCCTTAATCACATATAATCGAGTTATGAAATCCAAAAACCTTACCTCAAGGAAGAACAATCGTCTCCCTCTTCACAAACCCTCCAAAAGCTTGAAACCCGTATGAAAAATGGTGAAAAGAAGACCAAAATTCGCTAAGTCCATCTTATATACCTTTTGCCCAGGCTTTTCGCACCTGCGGTCCACCATATCGCACATGCGGTCAAATATACCGCACCTGCGACTTTTCATTAAGCGGACCCAAACTCGCACCTGCGGCCCGTAGATGCGTCAAAATCAATCGCTTCTGCGGTTCATCCCCCAAGGGTCCAAAACCGCACATGCGACCACTCTTGTTGCTTCTGCGACTCCCACCAGCGGTCCAATATCCGCAGGTGCGGAAATGACAGCAACAACAACTTCAGCAGCAAAACTAAACTTTGAAACTTCCTGTTGATCACCCGAAACCATCTCGAGCCCCTCGAGACCCCAACCAAACATAACAACACATCCCATAACCTCATCCAAACTTAGTCGAGCCTTCGAAACACCAAAATCACATCAAATTCAAGCCAATGAACTTTGAAATTCCCAAATTCCATCAACGATGCCGAAACCATCCAAAACACCTCCGGTTGACCTGAAAATTTGCACACATATCCAAAATAGCATTACAAACCTGCTCCAACTTCCGAAATTCTATTCCGACCCCACTAGCCTATTTTCCACTGCCGACCGAAAATCACCGAAAACTAACTTTCGCCAATTCAAGCCTAATTCTACACCGGATATCAAAATTACATTCCAAACACACTCCTAAGCCCCAAGTTACCTAACGAAGCTATCCGAGCCATAAAATCCGCATTCCGAGGTCTTTACTAAGAAGTCAACTCCCAGATGACTTTTCCAACTATAAGGCTACTTAAAGAGACTAAGTGTCTCAATTCTCACTACAACCACTCCGAACCCGAACCACCTGACTCCAACATATCATAACCAACTAAACAATACATAACAAGGCATAAACATGAATAACTGTGCAAATTCTACATAACGATCGGCCGGGTTGTTACATTAAAGCATTCATAGCCATTGTCAAGACACAATTTCACCTTTCTGTCCAAAAGGTTAGAAGTGATAATGCCTTGGAGCCTTGTTCCTCCAATTCAGCCATTCAATTTTTTTCGGATAATGGTATCATACATCAAACAACTTGCCCAAACACACCACAACAGAATGGTATGGTAGAAAGGAAACATAGATATCTACTAGAAAATTCAAGGTCTTTGTTGTTTCAATCCAATTTTCTTACCAAGTTCTGGGGATATTGTGGTTTAACAACAACCTATCTTATTAATAGATTTCCCTCTAAAGTTTTGTATAATAAGACTCTATTTGAATTACTTTATGGGGTTGTTCCCTCATATTCTCATTTAAAACCTTTTGGGTGCCTTTGCTGTGCCAGTGTTCCCAAGTGTCATAGAGATAAGTTCCAACCTAAAGAATCTGCTTGTGTGTTCATTGGATATCCCTTTGCCAAAAAGGGGTACAAACTTTATAATCTAACCACTAAGTTTGTTATCTACTCTAGGGATGTCATCTTTCATGAAAGTTTCTTTCCTTATACTTTGCCATCTTCTTCTCCTTCTCATCTTCCTCCTCATATGCCTATTTTTTTATGATTCTAATACTGATTCTATTGTTGTTCCTTCTATCCATACAGATCTTCCTCTCTCTACTTCTCATATACCTGACACTCATATTCCTCATAACTCTGACCCCAATACTACTGATCCTACTCCCATTCATTCTACTGTCCCTGTTCAATCAGCAGTTCTTCCTGGTCCTGAAGTCAGAAAAAGTTCCAAAACCCATCAGCTCCCTTCTCACTTGAAGGATTATGTGGTCCAGCTCCCTTCGTCTGCTTCCTATTCTTCCTCTTCACTCATGACTACTGCAGTAGAACCTCATTCTTACACTCAGGCTGCTGCTATTCCTTCTTGGCAAGAGGCCATGAGGAAAGAATTTGAGGCCTTAGATGCAAGCCAAACTTAGAAAATTGTCGAACTACCTGCTGGAAAAAAACATATACGATGCAAGTGGGTATATAAAATTAAATACAAAGTTGATGGTAGTGTAGAGAGATACAAAGCTAGATTGGTGGTTAGAGTAATACTCAGGTGGAAGGCATTGATTTTAATGAAACTTTCTCTCCCGTTGTTAAAATGTGCACTATTAGATGTGTGATTGTTATAGCTGCCAAAAAACAGTGGCCATTGTTATAGTTGGATGTTAATAATGCATTTTTGCATGAGGATCTGGATGAAGAAGTTTATATGAAACTTCTTCAAGGTCATTATGTTGCTTCTACATCTTCTACTTCTTGTGTTTCTTCTGAGTCTTCCACTTTGGTATGCAAATTGCCAAAGTCTCTTTATGGTTTGATACAGGCTTCTAGACAACGGTACGCCAAGCTATCTCATGCATTCTACTCTAGGGGTTATAATCACTCATTGAATGACCACTCTTTGTTCGTTAAGAAAACTGTCTCTTTGACTATCCTTATAGTTGTTTATGTAGATGATATCATTGTGACTGGGGATGACTTGAAAGAAATTTCTGATCTTAAAGCCTTTTTAGATGCTCAGTTCAAAATTAAAGACTTGGGTTTGCTTAACTATTTCTTGGGTATTGAGGTCTGTTATCTTCAATCAGGTATCATTTAGTTTCAAAAAAAAATTATATCTGATCTGCTATCAGAATACAAGTGTGATGATGTTTCTCCTGTTGTTAGTCCTTTGGACATGAGCTACAAGTTACACTCTGATGTTGGGGACCTGCTGCCTCAACCTGAAAGTTATAGGAGCCTAGTTGGTTAACTAAATTTTTTGACTCACACAAGACCAGATTTATGTTTTGTTGTCCAACATTTAAGTCAATTTTTACAGAGACCTAGAGTTCCACATATGGTTGCTGCTTTACATGTCTTGAGATACTTAAAGGGCACTTCTGAATTTGGGGTATTCTTGAATAATTCTACTGATATGTCTTTGATGGCCAGTTGTGACAGTGATTGGGCAGCTTGTCCCGAGTCTAGACGCTCAATTTCTAGTTTTTGCATTCAATTGGGTGATAGCCTCATTAGTTGGAAGTCTAAAAAGCAACATATTATTTCCTTGTCATCAATTGAGGCCAAATATAAAGCCATGAGTAGAGTGGTAGCTGAGTTAGCGTGGTTAGTTCGCATGTTATCTGATTTGGGTCTAACTGTTGTTCTTCCAGTTCCTATCTTGTGCGACAATCAGGCTGCCCTTCATACCGCCAAGAACCCGGTGTTCCATGAACGTACCAAGCGCATCGAAGTCAACTGTCATTTCATTCGAATAAAGTTAGCAGATGGTCTCATATCCTTGTCCCATGTTTCCACTAGCTCACAACTAGCTGACATCTTTACTAAACCTTTGACAGGTCTAAACCATCGTGTCTTGATTGGCAAGTTGGGCGTGTGTCCGCCCTCTAATTTGAGGGGGGGTGTTGGAGTTACCTCTGAAGCTGGAACGTTTGGGCCTAGCCCAATATTTATTTTGTAACAACATCATTTTATTTCTTTCTTTTCTTAAATTGTAAAGGCCCAAAATATAAATAGGGGATACTTAACATTCTAGATTATTCTTTCCATTTTTCACGTGTGTAAAAATATCATAACATTTTTCTTCTGTGAGACGATTTTTTTCCTTTCTTCTTCATCATGAACCCTAATTGAAAATTTGCACTCTTATGTTGATTTATGTTTCTAACAATCGGTAGGCCAACCGACTGACTTTAGTTGGTCAATTTCAAACAAAAATTGCCGAAAAACCCGACCGAAGTCGGTCGGCTTTTCAATTATGTAATTTAAAAAATGCGTCATCTGGGAATCGAACCGGGGTATGTACTGTGGCAATATACTTTTATATCACTAGACCATTGGTGCATTTTGTTTTAATACTATCTTTTATTTTATTTATACTCTTTAATTGTATTTCGAGCGAAAATAATTGGCCGATGTCGGTCGGTTTTATTAAAAAATGAATTATCGACCGAAATTGGTCGGTTTTTTAGAATGACCTGCCGAAATAATCGACCGATTTCGGCCGATTTTTTGAATAATAATTTTAATTTATTTAAATAAAAAATAAACCAAAGTTGGTCGATTTTTTGAAAAATAAATTTTCACAGATGCAAAAATAGGTTCCCGTATTTTTTAGCCAATGCGCCAAAAGAAACCGACCAAAATTAGTCAGTCTGATAAAAAAAAAAAAAAATCGGCCGAGTTCGGTAGATTTTTTGACCGACCGAACGGCTGACCGCGTCTGGCCGAATTTCTAACAGTGATATATATAACATAAGACCTCACGGCGCTCTAGTAACTTAACTCACAATCAGAAACTTTATGAATTTTAACAAAGACAAATTAAAGCACACATCGGAACTACAAGTGCCTTAATTCACTGTTATTACTATTCTCAGTGGACTCATAATTAATAGTATCACTTAGATTTGGTCACAAGTTCTCAAAAGAATCTAAAGGGCACATTTTAGAATCTTCCTTCTTAGCACTCACAATTCTCACCTTTAAAAGGAGCTGGTAAATTCCCAACACCATGACGCTACACCAAAATTCCACACCTTAGAATTAAAACACACAGAGTTCATAAATAAAAATGAGGCTTTCGATTTGTAATAGCACATATTCTTGCTCAGTGTGGAGATGGAATTCTACAGTCCCTTATCTTTTTGGAGGCTTAGCCATTATATTTCTACTCATTTCTATAGCACTTGTCATCCTTGCCTGTGCACATTGCAAGAAGAAATGGCGTAACTTATCGCCAATGACAATTAGTGGAGAGATAACAGAGGAAAACCATGGAACGTTAATGCCCGGAAATGTTAATAACCAGATTGACATCATTGTAATTGTCATCATGGCTGGTGATGACAAACCTAGCTACTTGGCCACTCCATCTCTTGCTTGAACTTCTATGATCAATTTAATTGTAGTTCTTGCTTTTCCAATAGTTCTATGTTAAGCTATTATCAGACTATATATGGTAGATAGATTGCATACAATTCCAGATTGGTTGAAGGAACGGTTTGAGTGTTCTATATTGGTTGAGAGCATGTGTTTTCCTACGTGATCTTTAACAATTATCACCCCATGAACAAGCTTTTGGGGTTGAGTTAGACACAAAGTACATTTTCTTTACGCATACACTAATATTAGAGTAAGACTCATCCACATTGTTATGTCTGCAATGTTGAGCCCCGTGTTATGTTTTCATGCCCCGAATGTTTCACCATTGAAATGTCATTTTTAAAGAAAAGAAACTATTCCTACTATGTTTTCAGGTGTTATTTTGTTACTTAGTCATTAACTGGTCTAGAGAAACGACAAAAGTTGGGTGGGTAGTAAACGAGTTGGGTCGGGTCGGGTATGAGCGGATCGAAAACGGATAATTCAAGAAAAAGGATAAATTATCCGACCGGACCCGACCCTGATTTGAGACGAATAAAAAAAATTATCTGTCGAATAATATGGATATCCATATTATTCATGGCTTCTTGAATATGATCAGTTTTGGGAGAATTCCTAGTCTCCAAAACTTGAGTAACCCCTAATACAAATATAAAAGTTAAACACATTAGTTATCCGTTTGGTTAATCATTTTTTAAGTGGATAGTATAGTTCTTATCCATATTCGACCCGTTTTTAAAAAGTTTATTACCCAAACCATTTTTTAATGGATAATAAAGGTAGATAACTGTTTTCTTTTAATTATTTTGACATAAGATGCCTTCGTGAAGAACTTAATTAAGAGATGTGAAACTAGTGATTGAAAAGTGTGAAGAATATGCTTTAGTAAAGTATTTGGACGCAGCGGCTCGAAGCTTATGAATTATGATCAATCATGTTATAGTGACTCAGATGGATCCCACTTTACTAGTTTAAGGAATGAGTCCTGAATACTTTTCATTTACTTACCTTATCGAAGAAAATAGGTTCTGAATTACTTTAGAAAAAGAAAGGCGCACACTGCGAATGTACAATATAATAGTGGCACACATTTGACGTTCCTCATTCTCCGACACTACTCTTTCCTACAGCCTACTCTTTCATGTTGCTCTAATGTTCTCAGGATATTCTAATTACTACTATACGTTTCTATAGTACACCAATAATGCTAACATTAGGATGCAAAAAATAAATAAGACGCATATATTTGAATAAACAATTGTATATTTTCCAATAAAGTAATACACAACATTCTCTAGTATTCGCTTTTTTGTTGGGTTATTCATCTTAAATGATTTTAATTGATATGATCCTCGGTTACATTACGAGCTCGTTTGGACATAAGAAATCTTTTCACTTTTTTCCGAAACCAGTGCTTGCCATAAAAATTTTAATTTTCGCTTGAAGATGAATTTTGAAATTTTTAGAAAATTTGAAAAACTCCAAAAAGCTGTTTTTCAAAATTTTCACTCAGTTCACTCACAAAAATTCAAAAACAAACCAAAGTTATATTTATGTCCAAACACAACTCTAATTTCAAATATCATTTTCACTTAGAAAAAAAAATCACGTTTTTCTAAATTTTACGATTCTTATGTCCAAACGCCCACTACATCTTCACATCTTGGAAAAAATCTGATATGATCCTCTTAGATTGACATCCCCATTGTCTAAAAGAATGGCAGACATATGACACCATACAAATAGTAAACAGTTCAAATTCTCCTTAATCTCCATGTAAATCCAAATTAAGACATATAATTTGAAATGGAGATTTGCATGTTAGAGCAACGACTAGATTTACAAAATTGAACCTTAGGAAGAATAAATGAACAACCTAGCTCGAATTTTCAACACGTACCCTCAGAGCAAGATTATATCACTAGAACCAGGGTCTCTTAGCATTTTGCACCCTAACGTTTGTTCTGTTTTTCCAATTCAGAGCATACTTTCTAACGTTAGCAATTTAACGCCTCGTCTATATTATCATTTTTGAACATAAAATATCTATCTTCGGTCATTGAGCAATACACTCTTTTAGAAAGGAAAACTTGAAAGCTTACGAAATAAAAAGCATGCGATTTCGTCACATTTCTGATTGGTTGTCTTGTATTTCTAGTAAGTTTTTAAATAGTTGACATGTTGAATCGTATACATAATATGATAGGTTGGTTTAGATTGATCCTAACCAAATGATGATGAATTGCTTCTCTTTAATAGAATATTCAACTCGAAGATAAAATCTCAAATCACAGATTTGCGCGAAATCTATGTTATTTTCATTCAACCGCTACAAGATCAACAATTCCATAAGCTTGGGCTTCTATTGCTGACACAAAAACATCTCTTTCCATATCTTCGGATACAACCCATAAGGGTTTCCTGTTCTTTGTACATAAACCCTTGTGAGGGTTTCACGCAGTTCCACTTCCAGGACAAATTCACTTGTTGTGCCTCATAAAAAGAAATATAATTTTTTGCTTCCCTGCCACTACCGCGTAGCCGCCGTGGCAGACTCCCACCATAAATTTGGCCTATCTAGCCTTTATAAACACAGTAGTTTCCAGCCCAGTGATGCTCAGTATTATTGAACCCATATAATACATTTTAGGTTGTCTCTTGCTTTAAATTATGGTTGGCATCATTAACATTCAGAGTAGAGATACCTATTTAAATTGGTAAAAACCAACTGGTTGGCATATAAGTCGACTTTCCATATTAGTAATCCTAGAGCACTTTAAAAACTTTAAGACAGATTTGTATACAGATTTGTATCATGCTAAGTAGCCAAGAGACAACTAAAAATTAAGGAGAAGAAAGAGGAGGATATATTTTATACAAGGATGACATGGCATCTAATAGTCTGTCTTGCGTGATTCATTTCTTACAACTAATTACTCCTACCTTTTCTACCATTTGAAAGGAGATATGCAACATTATGGTTGATAGTCTGCCAATACAGATTAACGTCCGTGTATACATGAAATGGAAATAACAAAACTGAATAAGAGACTTCTCGTATTGTCCACTATAAGAATTTAGTAATTGGGAAGGGATAAAATGACTAAGATTATACATTTTGAGTTATTGATCAAAAAGATCGGCAGAGGTGTAATTGGGAAAATAGAAACATTATTACGTGTGAATAAGGAATTCAAATGCGGTTTTTCTGCCATTAAAATTTTCAAAAGTGTCAGTAAACGTTATAATGGACGCTCGCCAACATTTTAAACTGCACATTTATATATGCTTATTATGACATGATGACCCAACTCTAGGAGGAACAGATTGAGATCAGATTTAAGGGAATATACAATTGAGCAGAGAAGGAGATGAACAAGTAAGAAATGGAAGAATTAGAAACCTACTGTAACTGCAAACATTTGGGAAGATGAAGGCATACAGTACGAGGACACATTGTATGCAACAAATGGAACATTTCTAATGATGAACGCGAAAAGGAACATTATAGGGAGGTGCAAAATGCCAAGAGGGCTAATACTGCCTTTACTCGCTTATTAGTAATGCATTATAAGAAAATAAAAAGGATAACAAGCTAACGTAAACAAACAACAACAACAAACCCAATGCAATCTCACAAGTGGGGTCTGGGGAGGGCAGCATGTACGTAGACCTTACCCCTACCTTCAAGAAGGGAAAGAGGCTACTTCGGGTAGAAAAAAGCTAACGTAAACCTAGTTCATTTATCTATAACTCTCATAAATGTACACTGTTTCGAAGTACTTGAGAAATTAAAAACATTTTGGTCGTTGAGTCCAAGAAATAAGAGCTGCAATCCTATCCCAACTTCCCATTTGCAATCCAATTGTCAAAAGCAACTCATTTATTGCTGTCTTCATAGCATACTTGAGCCAGTAAAAGGAAACTAGTAGTAACAGTTTTATACAAGTGCATTAATGGTATCAGGAATCTCTTAATTTCTCGCTAAACCCATCGTCCGAGCTAAAAATCCATTACAAAAGAATTACTTCACTGTCTACAGAAGCAGAGCGTTTAATTTCAACTTTTTAAAGTTACAATAACTAACAAGACAACAAATTTGGGAAACACTGTAGACAGAATCAACAGCCTGAGAGCTTCGCTCTGGAAGAAAATATTTTTTCAAGTATTCAGATGAACAATGAGTGTGATTTAGTTGCTGTTACCTCATGGTTGCTGAGGCGTAACAGTGTGCTTCTCTACACGCCAAAATTGCACATCTGCACAAATTCCATTTCAGAATCAATATATTTAGTCCATAGCTCCTTGTACTGGTTCAAGGCTATGTCCAGCCAAGGCTTCATATCTCCATTATAGTGAATCACAGCAGCCTTGCGGATTTCATCCATGCTTACACTTGGATTGTACCCAAGGCCAAGTACATGCCACGATTTATCCAATGATTTGGTTTTCGAGTAGAAGGTCATCAGCCCAGCTGGAAGAGTTCCCAATTTCCACAACGTCCGATCCTCATTCTAATTAAAAGAAATGATTGATTAGAACGAATATCATAATAGGGATACATGGAAAAAGAGAAGAAGTCTAGGTTGAATCAGATTCTCTAGTTCCGCCTATTGTTTTCTAAGCTATAATTAATTGGACCAAGAAAATCAACATAAAGAGATAAAAAGTACAGCACAAAACAACTCACCAAGTTCTGCCAGTAGTGATACTGCTCGGTGCATTGTTCACGCCTCCAGGCATCGAGATCAAATATATTCATCCCAAATGCCCAGGCACATGCCTTAGGGGTGAACTTTTCCCTAACAAGAGGGTGAGAAAAATTCAAATACTGAGCATAGCGATGAAAAGATCCAAAGCAGGTCTCAACTGCCCCATTGACCTTGCCATCCAAATCAATTGTCCACAATGCAGTCAAATCCTTCTGAACCACAACATCATCATCCAGAAACAAAATACGGTGAAGTTTTGGATACATCTCCGGCAAATAAAATCTTAAGTGATTTAACATCGACAAGTACTTTGGATTCTTAAATTTCATGTTGTTCACATCCTTCGTAGCATTCTCTGCACTGTTTTGGAAGTAAAAGTTCTGAAGCTTTGCGGACTCAAGTTGCTTGAGCACTGGAACATAGGAAGAAGTTAAGAATGTAAAATCCTCCACCGATTTGATTTCTATGTGAGCTTGCCGAATAGGCCTCATCTTAAACCACACCTTCATTGCAGCTAGATTCATCTTGTCAGTAACAACATGGAAAACATGTTTCCATGGCTCCTCCGCATTCTTTATCACTGAATTCACAACTACGGATACTGCAATTACATTATCTGAAAATATGGCATAGTGATACAGAGTAGGATCCTCAAATTCAGGCTCCGGATCCTCATCCCTATATTTTTCAGGATGTGAGATTCTCTCCTCCATAAGCCGCATAGCAAGACAATGTAAACTCTTTGGAGTTGATTTAGCAGCAATTAAGCTGGCAAAAGCTCCATTCTTCTTTGCCTTCACAAACAACTCATTAACAGCAAATATTGTGTCCTTCAGCTTCTGTATCTTCAATTGATTATCATAAGACTCTTTTGAGTCAGCAATCAATAACCTGGCAAACTTGACCTTATCCTTAACTTCCTTCTCAAACTGTTTCAAAGAGTCATCATCCAGGGGCCCATCAGTATCAAAAAGATTTGCACGGTAATTTGGCTTTGATTGAAGATCGGAAAAATTCTGGGCCAAATCTTCAAACATCTTAAGCTGCTTAGAAATGTCCAACTTCAGCTTCCTTGCATAAGCAGCGTAGGCATTCACAAGTGCTATATGATCATTTGCTTGTTTATGTATTAAATCTAACCTAGTCTTCAACGGATCTGAACTCAACGCCACAAATGATCGATGCACGTATGCATTCCCAGTAGTCTGTTTCACATGATCAAATGTTAGTCACTTTCAATGTAACCTTAACGGCATGACAAAAAATAAGAAAATGGATACTTCTCCATCTACTTACTTCAGTTTAGCTTAATCTTTCCTAAATTGAAACTGAGGTAACACATTATGTATGGAAGATATAAAGCATGCCATATCCATGGAGAATGAACAATTATGAGAAAGAAGTGAGACCACATCAAAAAACTAAAATCCAGTTTTACAATAATAGCAACTACTACACCTCAATTCCAATACTGTCTTTTCCGATAAATTAGGCATTCCTAAGACTAGGAATTTTCTGTGCTTTACAACTTATTCTTCCGATGACATTCAATACTTAACCAAATGGAAAAGGGCTCCTGTCAAATATTGAACCTAATGCAAGTGTACCAACAATTATTATACATTTATCCAACAAGTTGCTCTTGCTATATAGATATGTTGCTTTAAGACACAAAAAAATCAGCTGTTTCCACTCCAATCTTGAAGTGCAACTACTTTCCTTTTCTATCAGTACCAACAACTACTTTCTTTTTCGATCAGTAATACTGTAATCTACAATTACTTTCTTTTTTCAATAAGTGATCTATAATTACTTTCTTTTTCGGTCAGTAATCTACAATTACTTTCGCTAAATAGTAGTATATAGATAGAACATACTTAGCTGCCTTTTATTACCATGCAGGTGCAAGCACATAGAAACATACAATATTCGGAGCATCTCAATGCCAAGGAAAAAGATTTAATCTTCAAGTTCGTAGAGAGAGCATTTAGTACATTCGCAAACAATAAGCAATAAACAAATAAGGTAAAGTTTGAAAATTTTGAAGTAATAAAGCGGAGAGTGAGGAGGAGAAAGAAAACGTACAGAATCGTGGTGAGAGGAGAAGAGGACAGAGAGAGTGGCGAGAAACAGTAAAGTAAACATAGCGGACACGAAGATTCGGTATGAGAAGAAATTCCGAAGTGCCGATCCGCCGCCACGGCCTCCCCGGACTGCTACCGCCATTATTTCAGATCTCTACCACGGATCTAATTGCTAATGTGAAAGCACAATACTATTCTGCTCTGAATCTGTATAACTACATATACAATTGTGAATGTGGATTGAGTTCAATATAATTGTGAATGTGGATTTTGTGTTGTGTGGGATTGTGAGAGTGGAGTTGATTAATGAGATCTGAAGCTGGGAGCTGAAGATGGAGACTAATAATCTCTTCCTCCGCGTCGGTGGTTTTTCTTTCCTATTTTTAGAAATTCAATCAACTCGGGATCTAACGCGATTACTCGTAGTAAAGATGAAAATGCCTGTTCAGTGAAAACACCAAAAAATAAAAATATAAAAATGAAGGCCTCCTTTAATTTAGTTCTTCAAATACAACCCCTGAACTTTCTTTTCTGATATATTTGCTCTTTTAATTGCTTTTGGTGTATGTTTTGCCCCTAATTTACTCTTTTTGTGCAAACAAATTGCCTGTTAGGCCAAGTTTTTTTTTGGGCCAAAAGTGTTTTTTTTTTGTTAAAAGTGATTTTGGTCAAAAATTTAGGTGTTTGGCCAAGCTTTTAAAAGGTAAAAAGTGTTTTTGGGACAAGGAGAAGCAGTTTTTAAGTAGTAGAAAAATATAACTTCTCTCCAAAAGCACGTTTCTGAGAATCATTTTTGAGAAAAATACACTTAAAAGTAGTTTTCAAAAGTTTGGCCAAATATTAATTACTGCTCAAAGGTGTTTTTTCAAATTAATTAACCAAACATAAATTGATTCTCACCAAAAGTACTTTTTTGAAAAAAATATTTCTCAAAATAAGCAGATTTTAAAAGTTCAAAAAGAATTGGCATTGAAAATATAACGAGATGGAGTAAATGATATTTCACAGTTCCTTGTTGTCTCGTTTAATCTTTCTTTTTTTTAATCTCTTTTTCCCTATTACCTGCAATTTGAGCTAATGCTGCCTGAATTATGATCTATGGACTCTACCCATCTTTTGCCACAGGATAACTTAAGAAATCCAAAACTAAAACAAGTTTATATTTTGTCACTCTTACCTCATTATCCGCGTTATTAGAAATTGTTTAGCAAAACCATAAATGTTGTTTTTGATACACATATTTATCACTTAACCAATATAAGTGATACTGTACATATTTTCACTTTGATTTTTAATTACTTAGTTTAATATAGACATTAATGCAATTCAGTATATTTACCTATCTAACATCTACTCATAATCCATATTTATGCATGCACTTTCTTTTCAAGAGGTCATAAGAAAAAAGAATAAGAATGTAGAAAGGGTACTAGTATGCTTTATTTTTCATCCATAGAAGAATAATAATAAATTTAACATAACACCAGAAATTGTGAAATTCTCACTGTAAGATCAAGAAAATTAGTAATTGATAAGTGAAAGAATATCAAAAAATTATTATCAGTACATCATTTGAAAACTTTGATCTCTAGTCAGTAATATTGGATGTCACTTATGTTACAACAAATAAAAATTAAAGTAGTGGACCAACAAAAGCTTATATAAAGGGAAAAAAGCTGTCATATAATAAGAGTCCGTTTGGATGAGCTTGTTTTAAGTGACTTTTAAGCCAAAATAATTTTTAAGCCATAAGTTAGGAATTCTAAGAGCCCGTTTGGATTAGCTGATTGTAAATAGCTGATAAATTTGAAGTGCTGAAAAGTTTTTTTAAGTGCTGAAACTGATTTTTAAAATAAGCATTTATGTGTTTGGATAGAAGTGCTGAAACTGGTAATAAGCAGTTGATGTGTTTGATAAAAAGTGTTGATAAGCTATTCTTTTATTAAAATGACTAAAATACCCTTGAATATTTTTCAAAATATTATAAATTAAAAAATTTAATTTGTAAAGAAAATAATTAGTAACAAATATGGAATGAAGAGAAAGTCAAGAAATTATTTTGGGAAAAGTATTTTGTGAATTAGAGAATATTATTAAGGATAAATAAGTAAAAGTGTTGGTCAAACTAAAAGTGCTTATAAACTGAAAAGCCATAAGTTGGGGGTGACCAGCTTATGACTTATCGCTGATTTTTTAGCTTATAAGCCAAATGCTTATAAGCACTTTGGATGTTTACCAAACGCGTAGATAAGTCAAAAGGTGTTTATAAGCCAGTTTGACCGACTTATAAGCTTAGCCAAACACACTCTAACTTTTGGCTTTTGGCTTGTTTTTGTCATTTTAGCTTAAAAACGAGTACTTAAAAGCACTTTTTTACTTCATCCAAACACTACAAAATGGCTTATACTTAAAAGTACTTAAAATAAGTCAATCCAAACGGGGTCTAGATCTTGGCTATATTAATGTATATTTCACCAGGCAAATGAAATTTTTAAAATTTTATTTGGATAAGAAACAACTTATACTCCCTACTAGTGGTGACAAAATGGTTAAAATAAAACAGTTATCCGCCCATATTATCCATTAAAATATGGGTTGGGTAATGAAAATTTTAAAAACATGTCAAATATGGATAAGAATCATATTATCCACTTAGAAAACAGATAACCAATGTAGTTAACTTTTATATTTGTAAAGTCTCAAATTGGGAGTTCCTCAAGTTTGGAAGACTATGAATTCTTCCAAAAGTGATCATATTCAAGAAGTCATGAATAATATGGTTATCCGTATTATCCGCCGATTAACTAATTTTTTATCCGTATTAAATATAGGTCGGACCGGATAAGTTATCCGTTTTGTATCACCTATTTTCGACACGTCTTGTATTCATTCAGACCCGCCTGTTTGCCACCCCTACTCCCTTATCGTGAATTCGAAAACGTGCACGTCCTAAATTCTACTGCTGGTCCACTCACCCACAGATAAAAAGGGAAATCTCACAAAAAGAAATATGTAGAAGTGATTCACTCATTGATTGATTTTAAACCAGCGAATTTGTACTGTCCTGAAATACTACTGCATTAAAAATTCATACGGTAGCGTTCTTATATAACAATATTTTACTATAAACGTCATACTTTTTATTATGCTATAATATTTTTTTCTATAATAGCACTTCGCCATAACACTCAAAAAATATTCGAAACAAACGAAATTGTTATAGAAAAGTTTAACAGTATATTGGGGGTTTAAAAATGTATGCAGGTCTTTTTCGGCTATTTTTTGGTTATCTAACATAACATTAAATTAATCATAATGATTCTGTAAACCGTAGATTTACATGAAAGCTACTTTGTTATTGTTGACAAATAAAAATTGTATACGGCCGAAATTAGGGGAGTCCGATTTCGAAATCTCTGTTATGCCGAGCCCGAGCTCGGAAGGCTCGAAGTAAAGTTCGAGCCCAATCTCAGAATGCATATCTCGAGAGAGCACATCGAAGGACCGACACGACCTACCTCAAGGCAGTGCAAAATCGATGACAGTCAAGAAAAACGGGAATTCCTCAAGGGCATATAGGTCAAGGCGCAAATCTCAGGACTGGTTCGTACAAATCTATACTAGGCGGTTATACAGTTGTACCAATAGTATTTTTTACTGTAAATAGAAATGTATTTTCCGCTCCTATATAAAGGGGACTCCAATCATTTGTAAACATCATCATTCACTGCAATAGAACATTCTACTCTGCTTTTCTCGTTTACCGTGCTCAAGATTATCCTTCAGCTTTATTGTTCTTCATTTATTCTTCATACTTTACTGCTATTAACTAACCTCGAGACCCCGAGGCTATCGAGCTCGAGGCCCCCGTTCCTTTGACAACATTGGTTTGGTTATCATTTTTTCTTACTTACACTTAATATTTCTTGCTTATCTACTAGTATTGGAATAAATCACATATTTTTAGAACCACAAATCATATTTAATTGTTAAAACCATTTTTGAGGTAAACAGTTTGGCGCCCACCGTGGGGCTAAAGATAATAGTGATTATTTTGGTGTTAGTTTTCTGATAACACACGTTATTCTTCACACTTTTTCTTGTCCAAAGATTCTTTGATTTCAGGTCAAAATATGTCTAACTCAGCAAACGCACATGGAAACGACGGTCTCGGATTCCATGGAGATAACGGTGCAACAGCTTCAGGGGTCGGTGTACCACCGCTCAACCCTGGGGTAGCACCAGCACCTAACCCAGTCGACGTTAGTTCTCATAATTCTTTACACGTCGATTTGGGGACTCATATTGAAGGAGTGTACGCGAAGGGGACCACCCTGACGCGCAAATAACACTGGCTCGAGAAGAAGTCATCCTACAAGTAATCTTTGAAATGTTCCAAGCACAACAAGTTGCTATCACTCAGTTACAGAGTTAGCATAAGACTCCGAGCACAGCAGGACCAGAAACAGCTCTTCGAGTTGAGCCAGCTCCAGAAAGATCAAGCAATAATGGGTCAGGAACTGACCCCACCATCATGAGGATTCTCTAGGAACTCACTAAGAGGGTCGAGTCGGGAGAAAAGAAGATAGAGGACAATGATAAGAAAGTAGAAACCTACAACTCGAGGGTCAACCAGATCCCCGGAGCACCTCCGATCTTGAAAGGACTGGACTCGAAGAAGTTTGTACAGAAACCATTCCCACCGAGTGCAGCTTCGAAGCCCATTCCAAAGAAGTTCTGGATGCCCAACATCCCAAAATACAACATGGCCACATATCCCAACGAGCACATCACCACATACACTTGTGGTATAAAGGGGAATGACTTGAAAGACGACGAGATCGAGTCTCTTTTTATTGAAGAAATTTGGAGGAACACTGTCTAAGGGGACCATGATGTGGTATCATAACCTCCCCCCGAACACGATAGATTCATTTGCCATGTTGGCAGACTCATTTGTAAAGGCACATGTCGGTGCCATAAAGGTTTCAACAAGGAAGCCCGATGTGTTTAAAATTAAGCAAAGAGAGAACGAGATGTTGAGGAAGTTTGTCTCCCATTTTCAGATGGAGCGAATTGAGTTACCGCCAGTCTCTGATGACTGGGTCATGCAAGCCTTCACTCGGGGGCTGAATGAACGAAGCTCGATAGCTTCGAGGAAGCTGAAACAAAACTTGATCGAGTATCCCGCCGTGAGCCCCATCAGGCTCAGTTTATCCAAGTAGGCTACTAGCAAAGGAATCAAGAAGTGCATAAAGGGAGCCAAGGCTGAACAAGGAAAGATATCAACCATACGTCGAAGACAGGAGGAACACTTCGAGGCGCAACATTCCCCGAAATGATCGAAGAGCACATCGAGGTTAGAATTCTCGAGGAATCATGAGTAAGACCGGGTTCGACAGGAACTCGGTACCGGTAGAGGCGCCCCGATTGTCAGAATACAACTTCAACATCGATGCCTCAGACATCGTATCGGACATCGGCAAGATTAGAGATACTAGATGGCCCAAGCCCATACAGACCGATGCATCTCAAATAAATCCCAACGTAATGTGAAAGTATCATGGTACTCATGGTCATAGGACCGAGGGATGCAGATAGCTTCGAGATGAGGTAGCCCGATTATTCAACGAGGGGCACCTTCGAGAATTTCTCAGCGACCGGGCTAAGAACCATTTTCGAGAGAGAGAGATGCAAACAGGAAGAATGAACCAGAAGAGCCCTAACATGTCATTAACATGATCATCGGAGGAGTCGACATGCCACAGGGACCCATATTCAAACGAACAAAAGTATCCATCACAAGGGAAAAGCGGACTCAGGACTACATCCCCGAGGAAACTCTTACATTCAACGAGGAAGACATCGAGGCCCTATCTCAGCCTCACAATTACGCAATGGTAATTCCTATCCTTTTAAATAAAGTTCAAGTTAAACATGTTCTCGTGGATCGAGATAGCTCAACAAACATAATCATATCAAGGGGCGTGGAGCAGATCAGACTGCTCTACCAAATCATACCCGCCTCTCGAGTCCTGAATGGATTCAACATGGCGAGTGAAACAACAAAGGGGGAAATCATCCTCCCAGTCAACGTGGCCGTAACCATACAAGACACCAAGTTTCATGTCATCGAAGGCGACATGAGGTATATTGCCCAACTTGGAAGTCCATGGATCCATAGCATGAGGGCAGTGCCATCAACTCTTCATCAAATGATGAAGTTCCCAACAAAGTATGGCGTAAAAACAGTGTATGGAGAACAACATGCAGCTAAGGAGATGTTCGCGGTGCACGACTTGGCACTGGTATCAACATCACCTACCTCGGAGAAGTCAAAAGACAAATAGGTAGCAAAATGGAAATCACAGTCCGTACCCTCGGTTGAGCTCGAGGGACAGGAGCCCGATGAACAGGTGGTCGAGGACGAAGAAGGAGATTTCCTCACCCCTCGAGCCTTCGTTTCCCCTGAAGGGTCAGATGCAACGAAGTCCACAGTCGAAGAACTCGAGCAGGCCGAATTGATCGAGCATCTTCCGGAACGAAAGGTATACCCGAGAACGGGATTAACCCCCGAACTCAGGAAGAAACTCATTCAATTTCTTGTTGATAACATTGATTTCTTCGCTTGGTCCCACTTAGATATGACCGGGATCCCACCGTAGATAAACACCCATCGACTAAGTATCGACCCCAGGTTCAAACCGATGAAGCAAAAAAGAAGACCTCGGTCCGAGGTAAAACATGCATTCATCAAAGATGAGGTAACCAAACTTCTCAAAATAGGGTCAATTAGGGAAGTAAAGTATACCGAATGGCTGGCTAACGTAGTGGTAGTCCCTAAAAAGGGAAATAAACTTAGAATGTATGTAGATTACAAAGATTTGAACAAAGCATGCCCTAAAGATTCCCTCTCACTGCCCAATATCGACCGATTGATCGACGCCACGGCTGGCCACGAGATACTTACTTTTCTCGATGTTTATTCCGGGTACTATCAAATTCAAATGAACCCGTAGGACCAGGAAAAGACTTCGTTTATCACGAAGTGTGGTACATATTGTTATAATGTAATGCCCTTCGGGCTAAAAAATGTAGGAGCTACATATCAACGCCTAGTTAATAAGATGTTCGAACATAAAATAGGCAAATCTATGGAAGTTTACATTGATGACATGCTAGTTAAGTCACTGCTTGCAGAGGACCATTTGACCCATTTGCAGCTAACGTTCGATATCTTAAGATAGTACAACATGAAACTCAACCCCGAGAAGTGCACTTTCGGAGTCGGCTCAGGCAAGTTCTTAGGTTTCATGGTGTCGAACAGGGGGATAGAGATCAACCCCGATAAATAAAATCCATAGAGGAAATCACCGTAGTGAATAATGTGAAATTCGTACAATGGCTAACCGGAAGGATAGCTGCCTAGGCCGGTTTATCACGAGGTCTTCGGATCGGAGCCATCATTTCTTCTCCCTACTCAAGAAGAAAAACAACTTCGAGTGGACTCCGGAGTGTCAACAAGCCTTGGAGGAATTAAAACGGTATCTATCGAGCCCGCCATTGCTTCATACTCTGAATGTGGATGAAACACTATATTTATATTTGGTCGTGTCCGAGGTAGCGGCAAGTGGCGTGTTGGTTCGAGAAGAGAAAGGTATGCAATTTTCTGTCTATTACGTAACCCTAGGGGATGCTGAAACCAAGTATCCGCACTTAGAAAAATTATCCCTTACATTGATAAGTGCATCTAGGAAGTTGAAACCATATTTTCAATGTCATCATATACGTGTATTAACTACATATCCACTTCAAAACATTTTGCATAAGCCCAAATTATCGGGCCGGTTGGACAAATGGTCCATCGAACTTGGAGGGTATGATATCGAGTATCAACATCGAACGACTATCAAGTCTCGAATTTTGGCTGACTTCGTGGCCAATTTTACGCCTGCCCTTGTGCCCGAAGTAGAAAAGGAACTCTTGTTAAAAACGGGCACATCATCGGGGGTATGGACTCTCTTCACTGACGGTGCCTCAAATGTGAAAGGGTCCGGGCTCGGTATAGTTCTAAAATCGTCTACGGGCAGCATCGTTAGACAATCTATAAAAACTTCGAAATTGACTAATAATGAGGCCGAGTATGAGGCCATGATTGCATGTCTCAAACTAGCCAAGGGCCTGGGAGCAGAGGTCATCGAGGCAAAATGTGACTCTCTTTTGGTAGTAAACCAAGTGAATGGAAGCTTCGAGGTTCGAGAAGATAGGATGCAAAGGTACTTAGACAAGCTTCAAGTGACATTGCATCGCTTCGAAGAGTGGACCCTGGTCCATGTACCTTGAGAACAGAATAGCAAGGCAGATGCACTCGCAAACTTGGGGTCATCTGTTGAAGAAGATGACATAGTCACGGGGACTGTCTTACAACTATCAAGGTCGGTGATCGAATAGGGTCATGCAGAAATTAACTCGACAAGTCTAACATGGGATTGGAGGAATAAGTACGTCGAGTACTTGAAACATGGGAAGATCCCCATAGACCCAAAAGAATCAAGGGCCCTCCGAGCCAAAGCAGCCCGATTTTCACTCGAGGAGAATGGAACATTGTATAGGAGGACCTTCGACGGACCACTGGTAGTATGCTTGGGACCGGGGGACACTGGGTACGTACTACGAGAAATTCACGAGGGCACTTGTGGAAACCACTCTGGTGCCGACTCCTTGGTTCGAAAGGTGATCAGAGCAGGTTATTACTGGGATAACATGGAAAAGGATACCAAGGAGTTCTTCGAAGATGTGATAAATGCCAACGATTTGCACCAATGATCCATCAACCCGGTGAACAACTACACTCGGTCTTATCCCCGTGGCCATTCATGGAATGGGGGATGGACATCGTCGACTCCCTACCAACGGCGCCAGGTAAAGCTAGATTTATCTTATTTATGACTGAATACTTCTCAAAATGGGTAGAAGCGCAAGCCTTCGAGAAGATAAGAGAAAAAGAAGTCATCGACTTCATATGGGTCCATATCATATGTTGATTCGAGATTCCCTCCGAGATAACATGCGACAATGGGAAGCAGTTCATTGGAAGCAAAGTAACAAAATTCCTCGAAGACCATAAAATCAAAAGGATATTATCAACGCCTTATCACCCAGGTGCAAATGGTCAAGTCGAGTCCACAAACAAAATCATCATCCAAAACTTGAAGAAGAGGTTAGATGATGCGAAGGGGAAATGGAGAGAAGTGTTGCCCGAGGTATTATGGGCATATCGAACAACATCGAAATCGAGCACAAGGGAGGCCCCATTTTCTTTGGTATATGGGTTCGAGGCATTGATCCCAGTCGAGGTCGGGGAGCTGAGCGTCATATTTCAACATACCACTAAGGACTCGAACAACGAGGCCATGAACACCTCTATCGAGCTACTAAATGAAAAACGTGAGGCCGCATTAGTTCGAATGGCCACTCGAAAATAAAGGAACGAAAGGTACTACAATAGAAGAACGAACCTCCGCTACTTCGGAGTCAGGGACTTAGTTATAAGGAAGGTCACCCCCAATACTCGAAACCCAAATGAAGGGAAGCTAAGCCCAAATTGGGAGGGATCGTACCGTGTCCTCGGAGTCGTAGGCAAAGGATCCTATAAACTCGGCATGATGGAAGACGAGCAACTACCAAACAATTGGAACATGTCATTAATCAAACGCTATTGTTGCTGAGGTATGGCCTTCTCCCCTTTTCGTTTATATTTTATACTAACTCTTTACAGGTGTTCGATTGGGGATATCGAAGCACTCTTCGACTCGAAGACCTTGGGTTTTAAAGCATGAGTTGCACTCTTTTTCCCTTAGATAGGGTTTTATCCCAAATGGGTTTTACCGGCAAGGTTTTTAACGAGGCAACATCTATATGCTACCTAAAGAAAACTCAACAAGTATTCAAGGCTTCTTCTCAATCAACCTCGAATACTGGGGGGCATCACCCTCGGAGATTACATTTTCGAAGAAAACAAGACATGCCAAGGAGGGCCTCGATAGGAGAATGTTGTAATGGGCCAAACGGTCAAATGAACCGTGTCCATATAGAATAGTCGGTCCCCCAATGGCAAAAATATGTGTGCATGTATCGATTACTCAAAGAAGCATTCTTATTATATCAAATCACTGTGTGCCTCAAAGAAGTTTACTATTTTCACATTTAACGGCTCAAGAGCCAAATACACTCGAATGCTCGGGGACTGTCATCGACAATCAACATATCGAGCCATCAAAAACTCGAGCATGTAAGACCTCAACGAGTCATACTCGAACTTATAAGACCTCAATAAGGCAAACTCAAACTTATAAGACCTCAATGAGGAAAACTCGAACTTATAAGACCTCAACGGGGCATACACGAACTTATTAGACCTTAAAAAGGCATCCCCTCAATATTAAGGCCAAGGCCATCTCACTCGGGGACTAAAAGCTACGGTCATATAAAAGACTACGATCATATGAAAAGTCTACGACCAAAATAATGCGGCTCGGAGACGTCCGACTTCCGCCGTAAAACAAAAGGCCTTCAAATACTTTGAAAAATTGGTTAAATTAGGCTACCCTCGGCATAAGCAAAGGGGCTTTGATAAAATCAGCCTCGAACAATATGAAGGCTTTGAAAACTTAGCCTTCGAGAAAACCCCAAGAGGTATTCAATTATCGTTGCACATCGACTTGCAAACTAGGTTCCAATCAGTCGAACCATCGAAAAATCGAACGAATATAAAAATATGCCAAGGCATAACAAAATTTTACTAAGTCTTTAGCGAGAAAGAGGGAAAATTGTAGCCATTTTGTATGTCGAATTGACCCAATCTAAAAAGATCCTAAGGGCCGATATGTAAGAGCCTAAGGGACAACCTAAAGAGCCTAAGGGCCAATCTAAAGAGTCTAAGGTCCAACCTGAAAGAGATTAAGGGCCGGTGTTTTAAAGCCTAAGGGCCGATACCTAAAGAACTTAAAGGACGAGCACACCATGCTCGAGACCTTACCCAGTTCGGACTCGAAAGCATCGATCTAGAGCTTAGCTCGAAGATCGGACCTTAAGTGGTCATCTACTATCAACCATCGATCAAATCACGAAAACCGAAGGGTTCTATATTCTAAGTCCAATACATCTCACTGATCGTCAACAACATCAAATCTCAAAGGTTGGGAAAGACAGGAATTAACGCATAACAAAGATGAAACAAAAGATTATTTTATATTCAAATGGTGTTCACAAAAGTATATTTACAAAGATCCCACACGGAGCCCTTACACAAAGAAGGAAAATGAAAGAAGCCTAGTCTAATGTCGGGGTCACTCGATCGGAGGTAGTTCCCTCAGAAGTTGCATCATCAACGACTTGGCCTTCGGCAACCTGATCATCGGTGGCCTCTTCCTCCTCGGGGATTTCGTCTTCGTCCCCCCCCCCCCCCCCCCCCCCCCCCCCCCCCCCCGAACGCACCCCCCCACAAAAAAAAAAAACCACCACCCNGGAGCCTCTGGAAGAATCCTCATCAGAAGAAAGCAATGACGCTGCCTCTTCTTCCAAGGCCTTCACCTTCTCGATCTCGGCAGAAAGATCAAAGCCTTCGACTCGCACCTCCTCGAGGGCTTGCCTTCGAGATTCCAGAAGAGCTTTATTGATGGCCCGTGTTAACTTAAGCTCGGCCGCATCGGCTGCCTTCTTAGCTCGGGAATTGGCAACAACAACATCGGTCCGATATGTAGTCATGATTGCATCAGCTTCGGACAACACTTTGGATAATCTACGGCCGACTCAGTATGAAGGTCCTTATATTTACGGATTTCTTCCTTTGAACTATGAAGTTGGTGCTCAGCCAAGGTCAGCTTCTCTCGAAGAGTATCCTTCTCGGAGGCCATATCATCCACGTGTTTCTTCAACCCGAGTATCTCGACATCTTTGACCCTAAGCTCCTCCCGAAGTTGCCCCACAGGTCATCCTTCTACTTGAGCTGCAAGAATCAAGTTGAGACATTAGACACTAATACGAATAAGCTTAAAATAATCCCTCAAAGGCTATATTACCTTCTCAGCAAACTCGACTCGCTCTTGGAACGCCTTCTATGAACTTGCTCGAAGGTCGTTGAGTTCCCCATCCCTTTTGGAGAAAAGATCCTTAAGCTCATCCGACTCTGACTTGAGCTTCATAAACTCATCCTCACAATGAGCCAGCTAAACTCGTGATTTGGAAAAAGCTTGGTCGAAGAGCATCACGGCCTGAAACACAAAGAAAGGTGGTTAGAAAAGCAAGAATCAAAACTCAAAATACAATTGTTAAGTCACATATTACCTGTTTTCGAAGCTTCTCAGCTTCTTCGAAAATGAATGAGGCGTCGAGATCGGGGCCTTCCTCAACCCCGGCGAAGCATTCTTCAAATATATCATTCTCTTCGTGGGAAGGCCCCACGTTGGGAGTCTTCATATCTTGGGCATCCCGTATTTTACCTAGAGAAAATGACGGACCTGGTGGAGAGTCATCTATATTAATGACCCCGAGTGTCTCAACCATGGCCTTCTCTCGCCTCCGGGGAGCTTCAGGGTTGGGCTCTTCGAGTTCATTGATCAAGTGCCCTTCGGCACAAGGCATATTTTGGTTGTTGGTCGGTTCAGGGACTTTTCTCGAACCCCCCTCGAGAATCTCCTCAACTCGAGATTGGACCGCATCGGCAGCCTTTGGTTCAGCAGTCTTCGGCTCAGTAATCTTTGAAGCATCATTGCTTCCTCTTCATTTGATCACTAACGGGAAGTGATCATCTTCTTCGTCCTCAACACGAAGACTCTCGGCATCTTCCGAAGATAAGGCCACCGTATCGACCTTAGATTTATGAGCTTTGGTTTTCTTGGGCTTCGGGGACTCAGCCGGTGACCTTTTCTTTCTCTTATTATCTTTAGCAAGTTTTGGGGTCTCTACCTCGCCAGGTGGGGGCGGCCTCATTGAAACAACATCTCTGAGGCCTACATAAGTGCAAAAGTTAAGTGTTCTACCAAGAGATATTTTACTAAGAGACTCAAATATGTCAATGATAAAAACCCACCATGGTTTTTTGCCTCCCATCAGACTTTGGCCAAGTTGTGCCAGACACGCTCAGCATATGTGGAGGTGGAAGCTAGTTGTCGAACCCAGCCCGGGAGGTCTTTGAATGCACCGGGGTACCACGCGACGGCTACATCATCAGAAGGGAGTTAGTCCGAATGAAAAAGAAAACATTTGATTAATGAAATATACTCGACGAATCCATACTTACGCTTCATATTCCATTCCTCGGGGAATGGCATCTTTTCAGCATGAATCAGGTTGGAGGTCCTGACTCGAACGAAGAGGCTCATCCACCCTCGGTCATTATCTTAATCAATACTAGCGAAGAAAGAATTCGAAGATCGATGTTAAAATTTTATCAGGCCACTTCGATAGAGACGAGGGATGTATAGTCTAATCAGATGGTCGAGGGTAAAAAACATCCCCTCGACCTAACTCGAAAAATACCTAATCATGTAAATAATTTTCCAGAATGAAGGATAGATTTTACCGAGCGTCACCCGATATTGTCGACAAAAATCAAGGATCACTAGATCTAGCGGGGGCAAAGAAGGTTCTACGGGACCTAAGCTGAATGGGTATGTGTATACGCTTGGGAAACCTGCTTTGTAAGTGGTTGTCCTCTTCAGGTGAAGGTATCTCCAGTTGTACTGCATCCCCCCAACAGAAATCCGCCTTCACTTGTTCGGGTTTGGTTATTGGGCTAATATATCGAGACATGGGTTCACATCGTCCCGCAACCAAGGAAGGTTTTTTGACCTTGAAATCAGAAGACGTTTCACATGGCACAGGGGTACACTCCTCAATGCGAGGAGGTACTACCATTTTTCTCTTAGACGAGCGTGATGACAAAGGGGCTTTCTCTTTTTGGGGAACTATCTTAGAAGTTTTTTCCATTTTGTTGAGAAATTACAGAAGAAGAAGAAGAAACTAGTTTAGAGATGAACACAAGGAAGGGATAAGTGTACAGAAGAGTTGATGAAGATTTGAGGATGTTGTAGAAAGTAAAAGTATGAAGAGTGAAAGATTGGATTATTTATAGGGGCCATCTAAGCGTGTTAGAGAAGCTAAAAGGACGGCCAATAGCCGTTATCGATTTATGGTTTTTTGAAAACTGTGCATACATGACCTCTGCACGACCTTTCTGTCACAACAATCGCTGACCTCACGTGACTGACATCATGATCGGGATATCGAAGGGTCAAGAATTCAAGTCGCTTCTTATCATTTCATTCTAAGAAACGCGGGGACTATCTGTATACGACCAAAATAGGGGGAGTCCTATTTCGAAGTCTCTGCTATGCCGAGCCCGAGCTCGGAAGGCTCGAAGTAAAGTTCGAGCCCAATATCATAATGGATACCTCGAGAGAGCACATCTAAGGCCCGACACGGCCTATCTCGAGGTAGTGAAAAATCGATGATAGTCAAGAAAGAACGGGAATTCCTCAAGGGCATATAGGCCAAGGCGCAAATCTCGGGATTGGTTCGTGAAAATCCGTACTAGGAGGTTATACAGTTGTACCAATAGTATTTTTTACTGTAAATAAAAATATATTTTCCTCTCCTATATAAAGGGGACTCCAATCATTTGTAAACATTATCATTCACTGCAATAGAACATTCTACTCTGCTTTTCTCGTTTACCGTGCTCAAGATTATCCTTCAGCTTTATTGTTCTTCATTTATTGTTCATACTTTACTGCTATTAACTAACCTCGATACCCTGAGGCTATCGAGCTCGAGGCCCCCGTTCCTTTGACAACATTGGTTTGGTTATCATTTCTTCTTACTTACACTTAATATTTCTTGCTTATCTACTAGTATTGGAATAAATCACATATTTTTAGAACCACGAATTATATTTAATTGTTAAAACCATTTTCGAGGTAAACAGAAACCTATCAATCGGTTTTGGTTAGATAGCATTCGATTCGATCAATCAAACTTAAGATTTATTTGACGAGTGATACTTGCCTATCGAAACCCGATTTTCAAGCAGAAGGGTTAAAGTCAAGTGACAAAACTTTTACTTTTTATTTTAAGAGACAAACTGTTGGTCCTCCTGATTGGGGGAGAGAGGAAAAATGGAGAAGAAAAATGTCTTAATGGGATCGAGTCTAATTGGAGTAGAATCAATTTAATTTAAGAAAAATGACATTGTATAGTCTCGCTTATAATAATAGACGAAATATGTATATTTTTTGCATGTATATATATTTTGTATGTCATAAATGAAATTATACAAATTATATGCATTTGTTTTGCTAATGAATTATTTACCCTTAAAAATGGGTAACAATTAAATTTATATGCAATTTTAAAGATATGTGGACTAATTTAATACAAGTGATTAATGATGTTAGATAAGCAAATAAAAGATATAATAAATAGGCAGAATAGCCCAATAGACATCTCTACTTGTTCAGTTTTGATATCTCGGTCTCCATACTTAAGGAAGTTTCATCAAGACACCTCTGCTCGTTCAAATGTAATATTTTAAACCCTTTCGACTATGCGTGTTCCTCAATCATCTTACTGTATTATCCACGTTAGATAAAAATATTCCATGTCATTATTTTTATTCCCAAAAACTATTTTTGGGGAAACAAAGTTGAATCCTAAAGTTTTCTTCACAAGTACCTTCACGCCTTTCTCTGCCTGAAAATCAGATCTACCATTTGAGAACCAAAATTTATCATCTCATATTTTCTTTCAATCCTAAACCATAATCCATTATTTCTCTTTCTTAATATTTGCAAAACAAAATTTATCTCTTTTACGTAAAAATCGAGTAAACATTTCATTTTGTTCATTTTCATTAAAATAAGATATAACAAAAGTATCCAATTCAATCTCCGTAAAATTCACCGCATGATATCTTCAGTTCTTGACCCAAAAAAAAGAAGACCATAGGCGAGAACGACACATGAAAAATGGCCGGAAAATTTTACCTTTTGCGGGAAGAAACAAAACAAAGATTGAGACTTTCCAACTAAGAACATAAAATGGAAGACGGGGACTAAGTTTCTTTGATCCAAGGAATGCATATGGGAAGTTGCAATTTGAGAGGAGTGAGGGAAGAAAACGCAACCGACAAGTACTAGAGGTGCATATTGGAAGAAGAAGAAGATGCAAAAACATATGTTGAATCAAAGGAATCATGGCCAAGATTATCCCACTTGGGCTTCCATGCCCATCCTACCAACACCCTATAAAGAATAGCAATCTATATGGGCCCCATAAACATCCCCAGCTATAACAATACCTTCCCAAAACTAGGTCTTTCCAATATCTAAAGCAAAGCCGCTACCAAAGCCATAATAACAAGATAAAAAGAAAAAGATACAACCCCCAATTCAATCATAAAAAAAATACAACCTTTGAGCACGACGATGAGTCGAGGGTTTCAAACTGGGAGGGAAAGGACCTTGTAGGGGTGAATTTTTTTGGGTAAGAATAATTTTTTTTATCTGTTACCTTCCTTTTTTTTCTTCATTTTTTGGTAGTTTTAATTAGAATCATCAAACGGTACTCGCTTTTTAAAGCATGTAATCACGCATTTTATCCAACTCAGAAAAGCAAGTGCCACATAGATTTGGCCAATGGCCAGAAGGGTTTAAAATATTACGTTTGAACGAGTAAAGGTGTCTAGATGACTTCGTTAATTATGGGGGTCAGGATGTAAAAAATGAACAAGCAAAAGTGTCTATTAGGCTATTCTACCTAATAAACATCCAAACTAATGATGATAATGACTCAGAGCTCGGTTAAAATTTTTAGCAAGAAACTTGCCTTCGGTTCCGAGCTAGCACTTTTGAAGAACTTATGAATGAAAACAAGAATTGTGAATAATTTTTAGAAACAGAGAGAACATAAGTATATTGCCTTGGTATGTGTATTATAGAGCGCCCAATGAATACTTAGCTTCCCCTTTATATAGTAGAGGAGTTTTACCCTAGGTACAATTCTAAGAAAGGTAAAAATCTTCCTTTCTCTAGTCATTGATTTTCTGCCAATACGGGCCAAGATTCACACCATGATATCCGGTTAGGCACGGATATCACGACCCTTTGTTAATCATGTGTGGTCATTTGGTAATTCTCTCCGAGGTCTTGGGACTCGAACCATGCTTGGGGGCGTGGTCTCTATAGCTCCTAGGGAAGGTGTTTTGCTCGGGCCCTGATACGAGAGGCTCATGGCTTTGATTCCAATTCCTTACAGCAATGTTCATACTCTATTTGCCTTGCCGGAAAATCGGGGTGCTCATTAGCCTCGATTTTACCCGTATACAGATAGTTCCCTCATTTGTCATATAGTAGGTTTGCCGAAACGATGCGAAATGATAGATATACTCTGGTTCCTTCCTTGTCGCGTCCCATCAATCGCGTCGTTCTGACTTCAGACATGTATCGCTCATCAGCTGGTTGTCCCTGAATGCGAAACGTCACTTGTTTCCCTATAAAAACTTTCATCCTCTGGTCTTTTCCTACTTTTCAACCAAGCTAGTACCTTCGAGCTTCCCAACTATCACCAAACTTCTTCCAAACCTTCATATCTTCATACTTTTTCTTCAACTTTCATAGTGATTTTTAGGTTTTTACCCATATTTCCTTCAAACCTTCCTACTCTATTCTTCATCCTTTAAACATCTTTTCAAACCTTCGTCTTCTTTATTTAAATTTACAAACTTCCCCAGATAACAATGTCTAAAATATCCAAATCTATTACTCAACAAGTCGCCTCTTCATCTTCCCAATCGGTCGCCGGTACTGATGCGGCTGCTCCTGTTGTAGTTGCCCTCGAAACTGCTTCTCCCGAGGTGGAGACTGACGTACCAGCTCCCGAGCCTCCCTTGAAAGTTTTTATTCCCATGGGCTGCTCAATTGCAAACGACTTTAAGGTCGGGAAACTCTCATACAAACATGGTTGGGGTGAAGAAGCATCAAAATACATATGCTCCATGACCGAAGACGTTCTTCTCGTGGTCTGAAAGGACTGCAATTGGGAAGGCAAGTATATGGTGGTCCTCGGGACCGAGGACGTCATTACTACCCACGTGGAGGGGTACTTAAGTGTTTACACTTACCCCTTCACATTGGACCCAGTGGACCCGATTGTTCTGGATTTTTGCAAGAGGTACGAGGTGTGCCTAGCCCAGCCCAAGACTTGTGGGATTTTAAATTTGGTGGGCTAGGACGGTCTGGCTCGCCATATAAATGGACCTTAAAATGGCCAACCCAACCCAGTCCTAAGAGGGGCGCGGGCTAGGGCGGGCCGGCTCTTCAACTTTTTTTAGAAAAATAATTTCTTTAAATCCTTAAAGATTATTTCGTGTCGTAGTCAATTAATCATATAAACAACTTCTGTTTGCTTAGAGCGTAAAAAAAGCAAGATATTTGATGAGGAATCTCGTAATTGAAATGCAAATTCTCTATATCTCTAGCTCTTCTTTTTTAAGTTAAAATATTTTCTTAATACTCTTTTTTTTTTTTCATTTTCCTCATATTATGAGATTTTTTCAATAAGTTTATGTGCTGAGGTTTTTAAATTAGTATTAACATCATTTGCTAATTTCATCATTATAGTCCATAAAAATTTTAAAATTCCTGATATTTGCTAGTGCCCAATTTTTTTGTGTGTATTTAAAGTTGATATTTTTCTATACTGAAGAGCAGTTTAAATATTAATATATATTAAAGTAATCCAAACTGATCATTAGCACTTAAAGTAATATTTTCTTTTGAAAAATATTATTATTGACCACCTAAAACTTTTTGAGTTCGTTATTAGTTAAGCAAAAGAAAATCTAATTTTGTCATATTACATGCATGTCAAAAATCTAAATTCTAGTTGATATGGAAGGGTAAATGAGCAATTTATGGTTGGAGAATGGAGATTATAGTTAATATTTTTTTTAGTTTTTACTTTGTTTAGATATTTAATAATTAACTAACTAGAATTTAATTAATTTTTTGCCTACGGGCCAGCCCAGACCCAACCTCCGTCAAGCCTCAAGGGTCAGGGGGCTGACTCTGGCCGGGCTTATAAGCCTCAGTTTTAAATGGGCTGAAAAAATCCTAGCCCAACCCTGCCTAAGTAGCAGGCTGGGTTGGACTGGCCTTACGGGCCAAGTCCATTTTGACGGCTCTAGCCTCGAGCATATTCATGCATCTCTACGGAGGATCATGATCCTCCTTACCTACTTCGTGAATAAGACTGAGTCTTTTCGGTTCACGATCGATCATCTACTTCATTTATACAGTCCCCGAATTTTTTGAGGGGGACTGATCAAGCTTACTCGTCGGGCCAACAAGACCCCCTTTTCGAGTATTGACGAAGACCGAGACCGGGGTTGGCAGAGACGCTTCATGTGGGTGAAGATCGAGGACTTGATTCCTCCCAAGTTCATGCCTTTCCATGAGAAGTGGAACGCATCTCGTAAGTTCAATCTTTTTTTAAGAGTATTTTTTTTAATTTATCCCTTCTCATTATACTTGTGGTTGAGCAGCCGCCGCCCGGGTTACAAATGCAGTCCTCCCAGCTAAAGGAATGGAACGAGAGTATCTGTACACATATGACGTACTTTGAGCACGTATGGAGCGGGCTTTCGAAGGGTCGATGAGAGGCATGTTCTCATGGTAAGGCCTCCCTCTGAATAGTTAGTACCATGCTTCTAACTTTAATCATACTGACTTTCCTTCCCCTTTGTTGTTGCTAGTTTACCTAAGACCACCGACCATATGCCTTTGGAAGGGGATGGGGACGCATCATTGTCCATTGATCCCTCTATTGCAGGGCAGTCCAGAGCTGTCGCGGAGGATAAGAAGAAAATGAAGAGGAAATTTTTGGGATCCCCGGGCCTTGAGGCGAAGAAACCAAAGAGGAGGGTGGCTCACAATCCCAGGAAGAGATCTAGCTCCCGGGTTCCAAACTCCAATTCTCTTCTCCGTCTCAGGGATGAGCCAGAGAAAGACCTCATTTTCGTCACCCACGGGGCGACCCTTACCGGAGGAAAGAGGCAATCATAGAGGAAGCCCCTGGAGGCCGACCTCCCTCAGACTCGAGGGGCCGATATAGAGACCCGGGGTGGGACTCCCTCGAACACCGTTTTCACTTCGAAGGAAGCGCCCGGTATAATAGAGATTTCAGGGATGCCCTCCTACACCGAGTCCATGCTCAAGGAGGCCCAGGTACGGAAGGAGAAGTCTTATGAAGGGGTCCATGGAATGGAAGATCCCCTTCTTTCCTTTTTCGATGGTGTGGACTTATGAAGATTTATCCCGGCTGAGCGACCTGGAAGTTCTGAAGAGGGACACATCCTCAGAAGCTGGCGGGCCGAGTTCGAGCCCGAAATTGATCAACCAGTTCCCTGCTTCGAGAGTGGAACCCAGTTTCAAGAGATGGGTTATTTTGACCATCTTAAAGGATACTCGGGTCTTGTCGGCTCCTGTGGGGATAACTAGCTACTCCGATGCCTGGTAACCGATGAGGACCAGGCAAAAGTGAATGAGGTGAAAATGTCGTGCCTTTTTAATGGGGCGTAGCATGCGCTGAACCGGGTAAAGCATAATTACGTTCCTTTGAACTTTACTTAAGTTTTGATATTTCTTACGTTTTTCCAACTTTTTACAGGCCTCATTACTTCATTATGAGAGCTTCCTTCGATAGGGGGTCGAGGTCAATCAGCTCGAGCTCGAGGTCAAGGATCTTTCCCAAAAAAGGGATATGTACAAGCTTCTCAACGAGCAACAAGAAGGGGTCATTAAGAACCTTCAGGTCGAGCTGGATAGGCTCAGAAAGAAGCATCAGTCCTAATGCGGGAGCACACCGACTTGGTTGAAAAGGTAAAGGTCTTTGAAGTTAAAAACCAAGAACCGGTCGTAGTAGATAACGACAATACCTTGCAGGTACAACAGAAGATCGACTAGATCGACCAACTCCGAAAAGAGATGGACAAAATCCAAGTCATGGCCAACGGGTGGAAAAAAAATAAGGATTTGCCGATCTCGAAGAACGAAACCATCCAAGCAAAACTGTCTTTGGTAGAGGTTCAACTTCGGGTGGCGAATGAGAGAGTTGATAAATAGGATCAGCTAAATGAGGATCTCCGAGCAAAGCTTAGTTGGGCCGCCGCAGAATCGGATGCCCTTGGTAAAGAGCTCAAAGCAATGATGTGTGAGGTCCAAGATGGAGACAACCTCAGCCAATGTCGATGAGATGGTGGTCCAGTACAAGACCGATGTCTAAGCAACTGAGGCCCCTTGAAGACCAATCGCGAATATGTGAGGCAGCTATCTCGAAGGGAGGTCCTCGAAGAGATCCATGTCTGGGGCTTCGACCTGTTGGCCGAGATCGAGGAGGCAAAAAGACTTAAGGCCGAGGCAAAGAAGTTATCCGAGCCCGAAGGCGCGGAGGGTTCCGGGGGATCTAAAGAATCCGAAGACCCCGGTGGTTCTGGTGACGAGTCGGGCTCCAGTGAAGACTAGACATGAATGCCTTAGGATTTTTTAGTTTTTGTATTGAATACATATTTTTTGTTCAATTTGATGTCGTTTTTGTTGGTCCTTTGTAAAGATATTCCGGAATATACAAAATTTTCCCTTTTGGCAATTTCAAGTCTCTACTATTTTAGCGTCTTTTCATAATTACAAGTATTCCTAGTGCGTTAGCACATAATCAAACATAGTAATAAGCCATTTATTTTTCGGAGGTCCAAACAGAACCTGACCTCGATGCAATTTTTGCTCAAAACTTTTGAAACTCGGAGTGACCGGAAGTTTTCCCAAGATGCTTAAGTGTTCTTAAATGATGCCTTTGTTGAGGGTAACCTTTTAACAAGTTTTGAATTTTATTGAAGGCCTTAAGTTTTGATTATGGACTTCGGACGTCTTCGAGCCATTTTTTAGGGTGGTCGTAGCCTTTTAAGTTTAGGCACAACCTAAGAGATTTTTTGCCTCCGAGTTTTGAAAGCCTGAGCTACCCGAACTTATTTCGGATGACAGTCCCCGAGTGGGGGTAGCCCTTGGGCTTAATAGTCCCCGGGTAGGGATAACTCTTAGGCTCGATGCTTTAAGAGGCAAAAATATGTAAATAGCAAAGTAGAAACTTTCTTTCATTTCTATGTGTAAAGTATAAAATTGAAAGCGTGTAAAAGCTTGTATTATGGTTAAAGGGGCCTACGCGGGCACAATTCACTTGACCGTTTGGACCTTACAATAAATCCTAACCACCGAGCCTAGGCTGTTAAGCACAAAATTTCCTTCTCCTCTTGCTAAGAAGCTTGACCCGTGGGTAATGTCCCCTAGTATACGAGATCAATCTTGAGAGGGCTCGGATACTATTGATGAGGTCATTGACTACGATTTAAAACCGGTCTTCGATTTTAAGTTAGCACGATTTACTTTTGCCTCGTTAAAAACCTTGTCGGAAAACCCATTTGGGACAAAAAAAGAGTGCAACGCGTGCTTTTAGACCTAATAGTCACATTCTCCTTTAGTTGTTGCATGCAAGTGTTAGTCCGAATCGGAATATTATAAAAAGGTGAATGAGGGCATACCTTAGTAGTAGTACCACTTTAAGTGCGTCACGTTCCAGTTTTTCGGTAGTTGTGCACCATTTCCTACTTTGAGTTTGTACGAGCCTTTACCGGTAATCCCATTGGCTCGATATGGTTCTTCTTAATTCGGCCCCATCTTCCTTTCGTTCAGGTTCCGGGTGTGCAATGTTACTTTTGCTTAACACCAAGTCCCCGATATTAAAGTGTCAGAGGTTGGCTCTTTGGTTGTAATACCTTTTTATCCGATGTTTCTGGGCGGCTAACCATACTAGGGCGGCCTCACGCCTTTCATCCAATAGTTCCAGGCTCGTGCTAATGGCCTCACCATTTGATTCTTCGGTCGCATACCGGAACCCGAGTCTCGGTTGTCCTACTTCGATCGGTATTAGTGCTTCGGCTGCATAAACCAATGAAAACGGAGTGGCCACAGTACTAGATTTAGAGGTTGTACGGTATGCCCACAAGACTTAGGGCATAGTTTCCTTCTATTTCCTTTTGGCATCAGTCAAACTTTTCTTTAGGTTTTGAAGTATGCCTTGTTTGTTGATTCTGCGTGTCTGTTCCCACTAGGGTGATACGGTGTTGACAAGATCTTTTTGATCTTATGGTCTTAGAAAAATTTGGTTACCTTGTTGCCGGTAAACTGCTTCCCGTTATCACATACTATCTCGGCCGGTATTCCGAATCGGCATATTATGTGGTCTCAAATGGAGTCGACGACTTCTTTTTCTCCGACCTTCTCGAATGCTTGAGCTTCAACCCACCTGGAAAAATAAGTGGTCATAAACAGTATGAATTAAGCCTTACCGGGTGCCCACGACAGGGGACCGACAATGTCCATTCTCCACTTCATGAATGACCAAGGTGCAAGACCGAATATAGTAGCTCTCCGGGTAGATGGATCATCGGTGCTTGCCTCTAATTTTCGTCGCATTTTTGTACAAAGTCCTTGCATCTTTCTCCATGCCGATACAATAATAGTCGGCTCTTATTATCTTGAACCAGAGACTCTGCCCTTGAATGGTTTCTATTGTTGCCTTCGTGAACTTCCCTCAAAACATATTCTATGTCTCCCGGTCCTAAGCATATGGCAATCGTGCCATCGAACGTTTTTCTTAACAGAGTACCTTCCGACAGGCTGAACCTAGCCACCTTCGTGTTTAGAGCTCTTGATTCTTTAGGATCCGAGGTCAACTTCCCAGTCTTCAAGTAGTATATATACTCGTTTCTCCAATCCCAAGCTAAACTTGTTGAGTTTATTTCGGCATGACCTTCTTCCACTACCCATTTCATGAGCTTTACGATTGTTCCGAAGTTGATTCATCGTCATCAACTGATGACCCAAGTTAGCAGCATCGACCTCACTATTTTGATCTCGAGGTACGTGTTGTAGGTCCCATTTCTTGAATTGATGCAGTGTTACTTTGCAATTTGTCTAAATCCCTTCGCATTCGTTCCTCTTTTACTTCGAACGTCCAATTGACTTGATATACCAAAAGAGCGAAGTCGCATTTTGCTTCGACCACCTCGGCCTCCGGGCTTTTAGCCAATTCAAGACCTGCAATCATGTCCTCATACTCGACCTTGTTGTTAGTCAATTTCACAGTTTTAACAGATTTCCTAACTTTCATTACCCGTAGGCGGCTTCAACACGATACCGAGTTCGGGCCTCTTTGTGTTCGAGGCACCGTCCGTAAAGAGGGTACAAAATCCCGAATAAGTCCCCTAGGTTAGCAATATTTCCTTTCGACTTTAGGTATTAAGGCCGGCGTAAATTCGTCCACGAAGTCTGCCAAAATTTGTGATTTGATGGCTAACAGGGGTCGATATTTAATATTGTACCCGCTAATTTCTACGACTCATTTGGCCAACTGCCCCGAGAACTCGGGTTTGTTCATTATGTTCCTTAGTGGGTAAGAAGTTATGACGCATATAGGGTGGCATTGAAAATACGGTTTTAACTTTCTGGAAGCGCTAAGAAAAGCGAGCACCAATTTTTTAGGTGAGGATACCTTATTTAGGCCTCGGCTAGAGTTCTACAAACGTAATAGATAGAAAATTGCGTACCTTCCTCTTTCCGGACTAAGACTCCACTTACTGGTACCTCAGATGCCACTATGTACATGTAAAGTTGCTCGCCCGCCTTCGTAGTATGGAGTAAGGGTGGACTCGAAAGGTAGCGTTTGAGTTATTCCAAATCTTGTTGGAATTCAGGGGTCCAAGAAAAATTCTTCTTCTTATTCAATAATGAGAAGAACTGGTGGCTCTTATGGAAGACCTCAATATGAACCGGTCTGGGGCGGTTATGCGCCCGGTTATCCTCTAAACGACCTTGATACTATCCACCACGGTGATGTCATCTATAACTTTGATTTTATCGGATTGATCTCAATCCCTCGGATGGACACCATGAATCTAGGGAACTTCCCGAATTTGAACCGAATGCGCATTTCTCCGGGTTCAGCTTCACATTGTATCTCTTCAATATGTTGAAGGTTTCATGCAGATGCTTCAAATGGTCCTTTGCTCGCAGAGACTTAACTAACATGTCCTCAATATAAACTTCCATTGATTTTTCTATTTGTTCTTCGAACATCTGGTTTACTAGGCGTTGATAAGTGGCACCGACATTTTTTAATCCGAACGACATTACGTTATAACAATAGGTGCCGAATTTAATGATAAAGAAAGTTTTTTCTTGATCGCCCGGGATCATCTGGATTTGGTTGTACTCGTAATAGGCATTGATAAATCTGAGTATCTCATGCTCGGTTGTCGCATCGATCATGCGATCGATGTTAGGCAAAGGAAAAGAGTCCTCGGGGCACGCCTTTTTCAAGTCTTTGTAATCCAATTACATTCTTAATTTATTTCCCTTTTTAGGTCCTACCACTACGTTAGCCAACCAATCCAGGCACTTAGCTTCTCAAATGGAACATATTTTAAGGAGCTTGGATACCTCGTCTTTGATGAACGCACACTTGACTTCGGACTAAGTCCCCCTCTTCTGTCTAACCGGGTGGAGCTTCGGGTCTAAGCTCAGCTTATAAGTGGTTATTTCTGGCGGGATCCCTGTCATATCAAGATGGGATCAAGCGAAACAATCTATGTTATCTATAAGTAATTTAATGGGTTTTTTCCTGAGCTCGGGAGTTAGCCCCTTGCCCAGGTATACCTTTCGATCGGGCAAGTGTTCGATCAATGTGACTTGCTCTAGCTCCTCGAACGTTGATTTGGTGGCGTCGGAATCGTCAAGGGTGATGAACGACTGTAAAGAAGAACACTTACAGGGGGAAGTTGTGGTACCATATCATTGCTCCTTTCGATAAGGTTTCTCTAAGCCTTTTCAGCAAAAGTGCCTCGATTTTGTCATCTTCTTAGTCGTTTCCCTTGATGGCACGTGTGTAGGAGGTCACGTGTTCATTTGGATCCGTGGTTCCGTTATAGTTTGGAATTTCGAGCATACGAAACTTCTTCGGTATTAGTTTTAGTGTCGCACTTGGGGGAATGCTTTTGGACAAATTTCTTGGAATCTAGGACTTTTAATACGGGAGGTGCTCCTGGGATTTGATCTACTCTGGAGTTATAGGTCTCCACCTTTTAGTCGTTGGCTTAATCTCCCTTTCCCCCGATTCCACCCGCTTTGTCAGCTCCTCAACCATCTTTATTATTTTCGGGTTGGTCCGGGGTTCAACTTCACCCGATCTCTCAGTGGTTTGTTCATTCCTTCGGGTTTTCCCGGGATGGTTCGGGCTCAACCCTGCTGGGGGCGCGACTTTGGTTATGCAACTGGGCTATTGTCTCATGTTGAGCTTGTAACATTTCGAAGATCACCCGCAGATTGATCCCATCGTCTTCACCGTCGCGCGTACCCCGGTCTATTGATCGGGCTCCTGATGGTAGGCTATAACTGTGTATTTTGGCCACTATTTGCAATCTAATTTGCTGCACTTTACTAATGTTTGAGTGTTAAATGGTAGTAAATTTCTCTAGATGTGTACTTTATGCTTTGCATGAGCAATTCTAGGCTACAATGAGGTTAGGGAGCGTTTTTGAGCTAATATGGAGCGTTGGAGGCTTAGTAAAAGCTTATGGAGTAAACTGGGAGTTTGTTCAAGGATCAAATGATGTTACCGCACTTAAAAAGACGAAAGAGTAAGAGAGCAAAAGTGCGCGGCCATATGCGCGGCCGCGCACGTCCTTTCGAGAAAACAATTCTAGAGCCTAAAATTGTAATTCCTGAGGTGACTTCCCTTTACCTATATGAAGCCCAGCTCGTCTAAAAAGAGGGTATCTTGGATTTTAGGAGCAACTTTGGAGGGAGAAGAAGCACAGAAGCAACGGAAAGCGAGATACTTGATCCAATTCACTCAATACGAAAGTTTGATTGAATTTTGAAATTGTAATGTCTTCTTGTTCTTCTAATACTCTTATTTTGGACATTTTTTCGTTATGGAGTAATTCTCCTCAGGGTTGTTGACGGATGTTGTAAATTGACGATTATTTTGGGTTTTACTCTATGTTAATTGCTCGACTTTACTGAATGAGTGATTAATTGAATTCCAAGGTTTTTTGTAGTTTTACTTTAATCGAAAGAGAAGTTTGTTGCTATTTGCTTTGTACCATCTTAGTTGGGTTGATTTTATGCCTCTTCTAGGTAATCGAAAGAGCTTAAAGAGGAATCGATTTACCCAGTTCAGGTGAATAACCGAGAGGTGTTCTTCAGAAGATCATTCATTCACTATTTTAGTGCATATATTCATAGAAATTGTTATTAAGTTATCTAAAGAAATCAATTTTATTCGGAAGAAGAATTGGAATCCCTGAAGTAGCCTGATCATCTATTGAAATCGAAAGAATCAATAGAAGTTAAGATTAAACTTAGCACAGAGTACCTAGAACAATAGTTGATCACATATCTTGTCATCACCCTTACTTCTTTCATTGATATTCCTTTGTTATTACCAATCATTCGGGTATCACCAGTTTCTTACAACTGATAATATTAGTTTATTTGTAGTCAATAATAACATAAATCAAAAGGTTTATTATCCTGGATAGTGTTAAGCTGACGAACTAATAGAATATTATTGAAACCAATCCATGTGGAGACGATTTAATACTATACTATCTTGACTAGCGAGCCTACGTTTTGTACACTGTTTTGCGCTCTTCAACTCCTTCGCGATCACTGTTCTCGGGGTCGGACGACAGGTTTGCATCGATGGCCACATGCGAGTTGGCATTGATTGGGTCCGCAACCGGGACTTCGTTGGGGTCAACAGGGTACCTCGTTGCTGGGTACTATATTGTTGTTTTCTCCATGGTGGCAAGACTCAGTATCAATGTTCGAATAGGCAGATTGAGTGTTTGACATTCTTAAGTTGACTTGAAATTAAAATATCAAAGAACAAGCGTAAAAGAGAGTGAGTTATGGAAATTTGTATTAAATTAGCACTATTATTCTTAGTCCCACGGTGGACGCCAAACTGTTTACCCTTAGAAATGGGTAACAATTGAATTTATACGCGATTTTAAGGATAAGTGGACTAATTCAATACAAGTGATTAATACCGTTAGATAATCAAATAAAAAGATATAATACATAGCCAAACCAATGATGATGGTGAGTCCAAGCTCGGTTAAAGGTTTTAGCAAGAAACCTGCCTTCGGTTCCGAGCTAGAACTTATGAATGAAAACAAGAACTTTGAATAACTTTTAGAAACTGAGAGAACATAAGTATATTGCCTTGGTATGCGTGTTACAGTCTGCCTAATGAATAATTAGCTTCCCTTTTATATAGTATGGGAATTTTACCCTAGATACAATCCTAAGAAAGAAAATCTTCCTTTTCGCTAGTCACCGATTTTCTGCCGATACGGACTGAGATTCACGCCGTGATATCCGGTTGGGCACGAATATAACTGCCCTTTGTTAATCGTGTGCGGTCGTTTGGTAATGCTCTTCGAGGTCTTGGGACTCGAACCGGACCCGAGGGATGTGATCTCGATGCCTTCGAGTGCATGTGTTTGCTCGGGCCCTGATATGAGAAACTCCTGGCTCTGATTCTGATTTCTTACAGTCACATCCCTGCTCAGTTTGCCTCACCGGAAAATTAGGGTGCTCATTAGACTCGGTTTTACCCATATACATGAATGTTATTAATTTCTAACACAGGCTAAAAGTGATAATACCCACGGGGACTTTACGCTAATTAAGAGTTAAACAAACATCCCCCCCCCCCCCCCTATTCTGTTTTCTGTCCCCCTTTTAGAAAAGAAAAGAAACCTTTTTTATTTTTACTTGTTGATTAATCTATTGATTAAGCCCGGGAAAACCGGGAAAGTTCAAATCCGCAAGGCGGGATTTCTGCTGCCGTTTTCTGGATCTATGATTGAACTTTACACGAAAACGATTTCTTCTCATAAACATTTCACCGTCTTCCATTTCGGTTCCACTGCAGTATGATCAAAACTAGATTCCGATTCTCTTCTCGGAACACAGGTAATTCCCGACTATCTGTACATTGCTACAGATACATCTTCTGAAGTTTCAAATGCGCAGCTATCATATGATCTTTTCATTGAAACTTATAAATGAAAACCTAAGGCGATTAGTATTGATTATTGAACACATATTCCAACTGTTCTTACGTGCTAGCTATGCTGATTTATCCTCTAGCTGTAGTATAACTTGCAGTAATTATTTACATTTTGTCTGTGTTTCATGAAGTGATAAAGCTAAATAGGAGTACTTGCCGTATCCGCGTGAAAAAGTAGTTTAGATTTGATGATTTGATCCAGATTGAATTACTTAGAGCCCGTTTGGACATAAGAATTTTAATCATTTTTTTCGAAATCAAAGTTTGTTCATAAAATTTCCAATTTTCACTTAAAGATGCATTTTAGAAATTTTCGGAAATTTTTAAAAAACTCTAAAATTTCTTTTTTCAAAATTTTCACTCAAATCACTCACAAAACTTCACAAATAACCCAAAATTGTATTTATGTCCAAATACAACTCTAAATTTCAAATACCATTTTCACTTGAATTTTTTTTTTCCACCATATTTTAAAATTTTACCATTCTTATGTCCAAATGCCCACTTAGTAATTTGCATTTTGTAACGTATTGCGTTATGAAGTTGATCGTTTACATGAATGCTACTAAGTTCAAACTTCCAATTTTGGTTATAGATCATGCCTATTTTTGCAAAACAATCTCTCTATCTCGATGAGGTAGGGTTAAGGTTTGCGTACACATTACCCTTCCCAGACCCCATTTATGAGATCAAACTGGGTTTGTTGTAGTTGTTGTATCTCAAACTAGTTTTGTTGTAGTTGTTGTATCATGCCTATTTTAGAATAGGATACTTACTTTACTTTTTAAATATCTACAACACATAGGTCTGTTGCCCTGCAAGCTTATTTTTATAGGTCGTTATGATTGTGACCTTGCTTATAGAAGATGACCCTTCCAGCAGAGAAACAACATGATTCTATAATTGAAACAGATCCTACCTTCTTGATCCTCTGATTTTTCTTTCTTTCAAAGAACAGTCACAATTGAGATTAAACTAATTAAGTTGAGATCCCTAGGATCTAATAGCCCGGTTAGATGGGGAAACCTGGTTATCTCTTCTCAAGTATGACATTCCTACCGAAACACTATATAAATTCTGGACAATATTGAACTGTGAATATTCTTCACAAGAAGAAGAACCGTGAGACCGTAAAGAAGAACACTTACCGGGGGAAGATTGAATGTAGTTATTTATCTGCTGTCCTCATGCATAGGCAAACTTTGGGTTGTTGGAAACATATTATTGGAAAAAGTTAGGAAACTTTGGCTTTCTGAAGTGGTGGTGCTGAATCACTAAGACGTTAATATGGTTTATTAGCAAGACAACCTCAAGAGAAAGAGATGGAGTTGCCTAAGAATTCAGCTGCTACTTAGTGATATAGCTAGCTGGTCTACCTGTGAATTAGTTATAACATTATCAAGAAGGTCTTCAGGAGAAGAAATAGGCAATTAGAAAAGGTTTTGACACTTGAATCGTGATATACCTAGCAGGTGTATCGTTAAGTATGATATATATACATTGTTCAAAAGTTAAGGTTCAATTGAGAGGAGGAACCAGCATAAACAACTCAAAAGGAAGGTCATACTTACAGTATAAAAACAGAAGAAAAAAACAGAATAAGGAATAGTAAAATAGGAGTTCACACTGTTGTGGGAGCTTGTTGACTAGCGTTACTGGTAACTGGTGAGTGGTGATGTCAACTGCCGAATTTTCTCTTCTTCAGCCTGTAGCAGAAGGAAGTAGGATTAAGTCACAGGTACTGTAGTTGTGCTTCTATGGGAATAGGTTGTGATAAAAGGACATAATAAAGTCTAACACTCCGAAGATAACGATTAAAGCTTGAAACAGTGGATCCTGGAATCAGTGGATGTCTATTGACATGTTTCTCCTGTTGTGGCTATGCTTGCCATAAAAAAACCTGTCAGGCACAATCCCTTCTCTCCTGTCGTCCTGTTTAACTATCTTTGACATGCAACTTTTGGAAAAAGTTCTGCTGCTGTTGTTGGCTAATTTCCATTGACAAAGCTTCTCTAGTGGAATTGTCCTGTTGTTTTTATCTTCTCATTTTTTCCCATTGCAGATTCATTACTGCTTCTAATTATTCCATCCAGTATACTTGCACAGGTCAGTTGCTATCTCATGGTCTCTTACTTTGTGTTCTTTATCAATAAAATGGATTTTTCTTCTTTATCTATTAATGTATATATAAAGAAACTAGCATAATGAACAGCTCAAAAGAAGGGAGTTTTTTATTGAATAGCATACCAGCACAAGAAGAAGGGAGATAAAGTAAAAACTAAACTCACAGCCTTCATCTCGTCAACAAAAGAGATAAAGGGAAAGCTCAAATTCTGGCCACCATCTTAACAACAAGGAAAACAAAAAACCATGGCCTTATCCGAACCAGCATACTTCTAGAGTAGTCTGAATTTTTATTCATTTTGAGATAAACCACTGCAACGTTCATCCTCAAGAGCCCTTAAACTAGGACAAGGACTACTAAGCTGCATGTCAGTGATCATTTGGCGAAGTTCTGAAGCTTCTTTCTTGAGTTGAGCATTTTCTTCAAGTACTTGATCCTGGCGCTCAGAAGCATGATTTAGTTTTTCCAGGAGCTGGCGATTCTCATTTCGGAGCCAGACAACCTGTGCCCAAAGCTCGTCTAGGTGCCTCTGCTTGCGCATGCGTGATCTCCGTGCGGACTCTCTATTAGATATCATTCTTCTCTGTTTCCGTTCATTTATTAGATTCAACTGTTGCTCATCAGCTTCGTCTGATGTAGAGTTACTATTGAAGCATGTTAGTTGTGGATTGAACTCTTGAACTTGAGGGGTGATCTGAAGATGATACAAAGGGTTCACGAGCCTGTTTAGCTGAAATGTGGATGTGTTGTAGTTAACGCAGGATTGAGATGGGTATTGAGTTGAGTTTGAAGGAAGTAGACAATAGAAGTCTGTGACATCAGTGGGTTGCATGGCTTAAAAGTATATGCGTTTATTTGGAATTAGATCTTAATGGAGGGTCAAGCAAAAGAAGTTGGCTTTGAAGTTTGAAGGGCGAATGGTAACGTGAGCAGGAGGGGGACTTCTTATAGGATTGGGGAAAAGTTAGATGGTCCCATATTCTATCAATTAGATACAGTAAAGTTCCTTGAAAATGAAATCATCAAAATATAATAATCCTGAAACATGTGCATATGCTAATATCTGAGGGTCATAAAGAGGATGTTTACTTCATGAACTTATGTTTTACTTAATCTGCTACATGGACACATATTCGGAATGAAGGGCACTCAGCATTATTGCAAGGCCAATTGAATCCATTGTTTTTTCACTCTATGGTGGTTTTTGAGAACGGCTGATGACGTAAAAGAAGAGGAAAATGAGGTTTTGGAAGGCAAGCCATATTCTATAAGTGGAAAGATCATACACTTAATAAGTTGATGACTCAACAACCACAACATGATTTAAAAATGGAACATAATCTGGTGCATAGCTCCTCCTATACATAACAGGGCTGAAGCCTACTACAATCACTTGAGGAAATTTAGGGTCGAATACGAGGTGCATCATATGCTGCCTTAGTCGCAGTAAAAACACTACATTGTCATCAATGATAGGTAAATTTCTGCGGAGTTAGTTATATCCTCTTCCTTTACTATATGTGGTAAACAGTAATAACAAAGTGAGGTGCAACAAATGTGATTGGATATCCAAATGGTATGACATCTAATTCAAGTCAATCTAAATTCACTGATTGAAAGAGAATCTTCCATTGTTTTGTAATATAGGAAAATAAACTCATTATCAACAAGATATAACAGTTCAATGAATTCATGAAATCAGATTTGGCAATATCTAGCTGCTTGATTCGTTTAAAATAACTTGAGGCTCCTATTACTTCGTGCTTCATTCTACTCTTATAGAAACTCTTGGTCAGGATTGATCGAATGTGAAGAAACACATTGAGCTTCACAGATTTGCAAGTCAAAAGTTATCTAATGACCAGTAAGAGTACGATTAATAAGTTCACGGAAAAGATAAATAAGCATAAATAAAGCTTATTAAATTCGAGGGTGATCTAATGCTTTGCTCCAAATTTCTTGTAGAGTTCTTTAGGATCTCAATGAGAACTTGCCTTTCTGATTTTGCAGCAATTGGTAACTGCATTTTCCTCAGGCTTCTGTTTCTTCGAGGTAAAAATTTTGCTCAGCTGAACAGAGTGTCGTGTAATATACAAAAATTAGGTCTCATATTAACCACAATTTAGATTTACTTATGCGGTTAAAGTCATACTTTTCGGTTGGTGGTGGAAGGAAGAGGTGGTAGGATATGGATTAGCTTTGAAATCCAGTCTTCCACTATGAAAAATGGATTTGTAATGCATCCAAAACCAGAACCTCCTCAGTCCTTAGGGATAATGCTCTTCCCCCTTTCAGGTGGGTCTGTTTGAGTGGACTCAATGGTCAACAATATAATTACCCAAATATTGACTCCTCTTTCTTTTCTTGTCTTCAAATTGTTTTGCCTTTGTTGCATTTCTTTGCCCTCTGCACTTTATACTTTAGCTTTGAAACGAAGGCCTTTTCCTCTATGACCACTTCTATATTCAAGTGATTGATATAGACCAATATAAAAATCATTGTTGAGTGTACTTGTACTGATACGGGTATATTTGAATTCCCTGTGTATTTAGAACACTGCTTGAACCCGGACCATGTACTTATTTATTTATCCATCATGTTCAAGTAGTACGTCCCACTTAACTCTCTGCTATTCTTGCTTCGATGCTCCTTCCATTGTCTTATACTAAAATAGCACACTAAATTGTTTAAATTTTCCAATATTCAAGGACAACAATAATTTCTCTACTTCCTTGGCAATTAACTAAGGTGGGGGTACTACACATCCTTTAGAAAGTGGGAAAGATCCTAGTTTCATTTCATGCTTATACCTTCACATCGTCAATTACGTTCTTGTAGAAAATTTATGCCTCAGATGTTGATTGAAAATGTGTTTGATGTACTCTCATTTGGTACACTTTTGAATTGCCTATCTTTCTAAAAAAATACGATGGAAAAGAAGACTACCTGAAAAAAGTGTACTTTATGTGTTCTTGTCGTCTTTAGAAAAGAAAAAGCTTGGTTGGTTGGAAATTCCTTGCAATAGTGAAATTTGAATGAACTGTATGAATAATACAACTGATTCTACTGAAAGATATTGTCCACTTAAGAAGCCCGTGCATGTCAGCATATCTTACCTATCTTTCCGTAATTATGGCCATATCTCCCCATATTTACCCCTTATGCCCTTCAAATAGCAAATCTTACTCATAAAAATTCATAGAAATCTTAGGGCTTTTGGGAAGACAAAAATACCCAATTGGGACACTGCCCTAAACTAACGGCCCAGGTCTTGCACGGATGGGTACTTGATTTAACATCTGCCTCTTTTGATACCAAAAATAAAAAAAGCCTTATATATCTGTTAAATAAGGTAAGAAAGTACAAAAGTTGGAAGACAAAGAAAACACAAATGCACGGTAGGTTTCTGAAGTGGGATTCTGCTAACAGTTGCGCGTGGCTTTCGTGTGCAATCCTATGGCCAATTGGCTACCAATCAACTCAAGCACAAGACCTCTCAAACATAAAGTCATTGTTTATTGAAAGTTTCAGGTGCCGTGGTCATCATGATGGGGAACTCAATTTGTGGTACTGTCACTTGTACCTGATATATGCCCATTATTGCACCCCACTGACGTAGCCTATTCAACTTCCCCTTCCTTTCTTCTTTCTTTTGTTTTAGAAGGTAGTGAGAGCACATAATTAATTTCTACACAACAATCATGTGTTCAACTCAATCAAGTTTTTGTCCCGACTAGCTGGGAATTGTGGCCAAGTTTTACTTCCATTTGGTCATTTTTCTTCATCCTTAAGCCTCAATAATTGGTTATCTTTTTAATCAAGTGTTAGCTCTATAATTTATTTGATTACCCCATTTGAGTTCTTAGTCAAGGAGGTGGCTCTCTGGGAAGCACACCTTCCTTATTACTGAAGGATCATCGGAGCATATGACCTTGCCATTTCTTTGAGTACCAAAACACATTTTGGTAAGATATGATGGCGCGCATCAAGCTCTAAACATCCAAATCGGACGATAGTTCTGAGGTCTTCTAAAGAGCAGAGAGAGAGGAAAGGGACAATTCTTGATATTTTTGTAATATACTCTGCTTAAAAATTGTGGTTGTTTAGTGTAACCGTGTCTTTTTGGCCTTTTTAATGATGCAAATCAAGTTATAAAATTCAGGGAATGGATAAGAATGGGTTTATGTTGAAGAAAAGTAGAGAGCAAAGTAACTTTATGATCCATTAATTTCGTCACGCATGAGAATACCTTAGTACATCTGTTAGCTACTATCTATCATGGACCCAATTGACAATTTTTTAGCTTTAAATATAGAGCCACTTTGAAATATTAGACAAAGACAAGATAATTTTTTATATTGCTAATAGTATTAAAACAATGTTGTTTCTGGTTTACATGGATGCCAAATGATTGCTGGTTAATAAGAATAGTTATTATCCTTTTTGTTATGGCTTTATTTTATTCCCTGCATAATCAATCTATCTAATTGTTAAGAAAGTTTACCAAGCTAAGAATTTCATTATTGTTGACTGTTCTAACTTTTGTATTTAACGCCATAAATTGTTGATCCAGATAGATGTATATTAATAAGGTCGTTGACAATAAATAGATTGGTCAGGACAGGATAAGTTCCTCATATGCTTACCCCTTTTTCATCAGCTTCATCTCCTTGCTTTTGTTTTCTTTTTCTGCTTAAAGTAACACTAAAAGTGACTGTTAAACTATTCGTGATGTTGTACGCTTGTGTCTTTTGTTGCTTAACATTTTTTATAACATCGACACCTCAAGGTGCAAAGCATAAAGTTTGATAAGTTGTGTGATGGTGCTATTTACTTGGAGTTTTGGGCATATCATTGAAGTCTGCTTACGTACTTGTTACAAGGTCTAGATCCACTAAGAATGTGGAGAATAAAGGTGTTTTTTATTTAAAGCAATGGGTGTTCTTTTTAATTATTCATTATCCTTACGGTTTAGATTACTGTTGCTGCTGTCGTAAAGCTCATCATCTTAAACTGTTCTAATAACTTTGTTCTTGCCATGTCTTACTATTAATGAAGCTTAGAACTATCGGTGCCAATTATTGTGCTTCTTAACCCTGTTTTCATGATACTCTCACATTAAACTCTACTATTCCTTAAGGTAACGGAAAGCAAACCTTAATCCCTACGGTGAAGAGGAAAAGCAATAAAGAAAAGAAGTTAAAGAACTCTTCAAATACGTCAACAATAATAGGACTGATTTTGTGTCAATACATTGTCAATTTGTCAACTTGTGCTGTGACAAACTCTAACAATATCTAACATGTTTATCTAAAAAGGATTCTGATGAAAAATCTTGGAATTATATTACCTCATTGTGATTTGTGGTCTACCGAAAATTTAGTTGCAGTAGCTTCAAAGTTGGAATTGATGTGCACTCAATTCCACAGACATTGTTGATATTGTGGCTGCTTCTTGTGTAGGTTGTAGCTTGTTTTTTTGTGCCGCTTACTCTACTCTATTGGTTATTTTAGGGTGTCTTTGTTGATGTGTCTTTGGTAAGAGTAGAATAGAATCATATACTCAACATGACAATGATGAAAGTATCTTTGTGAAAATTTTGCAATTTCTTCATATTCTGGATTGAATCTTCATTTTGGACAGTTCTTAGACTACCCTAGGAGACGTGGGGGAATAAAACTACACTATCTTTTTTTATGTTTAGCTGAGGCTTAACTCCTAAGATCCTTTCCATCCTGAAATATGCAGCTAATTTTCTCACCTCTTGATTTTAGACTCGCGTCTTGATTTTCTTTTTCGGAATTTGCTGGCTTCTATTTTTACAGGGCTTATCCCTCCCAATATATTTTGTATTCGGAGTGAGTCGTTGGTCAGCCTCTACTCGCAGCAATGACATATTTAAGGATTTAGATCAGTGTGTTCTGTTCTTTATATATGTGCAATCTTTTCACTCACAGATATATAGTCCGAGTTAGATGTAGAGGATTTTGTTGAACCCCATTGCGCCTGCTGTTGATCACCATTTACTTTTAGGACCCTCATATGTCACTCTTTTTCAACTTATTCATAACTTTTGAGGTATTTATAAGAACTCATATATATATATATATATATATATATATATATATATATCATGATGAGGGGACATCTTTGCCACTGACTAG
>ML300542.1:105130-120051 GCA_005239495.1 Nicotiana undulata
ATTATGATGTTAGAATACAATTTGTCTACAAAACAACTACACATTATCTACATTCTGGACACACTTAATGTCGTGATTGTATATAATTTTGTAGTTGAATATGTTCATAATTCGTAGAAGTTTTAGTCGTTTTTGATTTGTGAAAACAGAAAACAAAGCATCTACAATCAGAATACAAATAATCTACAATTTATCTACAAAATATCTACAAACTGGGTACATTGAATTTTAATATCCCAATTCTCATTCGATTGTAGTTTAATTGGGATTTTNNCTTTTGAGGTATTTATAAGAACTCATATATATATATATATATATATATATATATATATAGCTCATGATGAGGGGACATCTTTGCCACTGACTAGGGCCACGGAGCTGCTTCCTGATTAATAGTTAAACATGTTTGATGACTTAGATCATTTACAATAGTAATTTTTACATTCCTATACCATATATGAAACCTTATTACCCTCAATGTTTAAGGTTTGACTTCACTACACTTAGTATACCAAATTACCAATTCTATACCATACTTAATTAAGGGTCTAATTAATTAGACGTTTTTTACTCCTTAATTAAAGGTGTCCATATATCCCACGTTTCTCTCTCCCCATNACAGAAAACAAAGCATCTACAATCAAAATACAAATAATCTACAAAATATCTACAAACTGGGTACATTGAATTTTAATATCCCAATTCTCATTCGATTGTAGTTTAATTGGGATTTTCGACATAATTGCGTTTTTTGCAGAAGATTTGTAGAAATTTTAATCGTTTTTTATTTGTGAAAACAAAAAACAAAGCATCTACAATCAGAATACAAATAAGCTACAATTTATCTACAAAATATCTACAAACTGGGTACATTGAATAGAAAGAGATGAAAATTAATACAACGTGATTTGCGTTTGAAAATTTCTGAAAGAATCTTTAATTCTCCAATATTAGCGCGCCTAAATAAGGAATTCTAATGCTACAATGATTCCTTATTTAATAAAATATCTGGAAGAATATTTACTTCCCTAATTTTAGTGCCTAAATAGGAAGATTATATCTACTAAAATTCTGTATTTAATGCATTATATCTACTAAGATTTTGTATTTAATGCATTGTATTTTTTTTGTAAAAAAAACTATTAACAGGACGGGTAATTTTCAAATCATGAACATACTTAGTAATATAGTTTCCTATACGGTATATGAACGAAAAAATCCCTTTACAATACCTCGAATACAATGACTAAAATGGCAAATTTAAGCTGTGATGTTCTTTTAGGCACCGAAATGGATCATTTTTTTAGTCTTTTAAACTCTTTGCTACGGGGTATGGATTTAGCTGTATTCTGTAATGGTTTTTTCCCCACGGTGATTATTTTGTCAGTTTTAACACTTACTGACAATTCCACAGTGATTGGAAAAAAAAAAATTCAGTACCCCACTCTTATGAAAAAAATTCTTCTGTGCCAAAATAGGGCTGTAGAATGTTGAAGCAGAGGCCACTTGCAAGAGTCCATGCCATAATAAGGTTTCTAGAGGGTTTTACTTTGCTTGCTTTGCCTCTGGGAGTCTTTGAAGAGCCAGACTTTACCTCTCTAATATTTAAAATGACAGCTTGGGATAATTTCTACTACTATAGTACTTTTTCTTTCTTATCCTTTCTAATCTAAAATTTATTGAGGACAGTGGTATGTGACTATAACTGTAGTACCGACAGCAAAAATAATACCAACTTATTTAACGGAAAATATCTTGACATAAACTAGAAATTACTTTATTAACCATACAACCATTAACTAATTCCTTAACATATTACTCTTGTCAGTGAACCTGCGTCTTCAATCCTCTTCATGGCTGAAAAAAGTATCGAGCAGCAAACCAATAACGAACTTGCAAACCAATAAGGATCGCAGTTGCATCCTTGGATGATAGTCAATGACAAAAATTTATAGGTTAATCAACAAATTCAGGTTAATTCCTAAATAACAGTCCTTTAGAGTGAGTGACTACTTTGATGTTATTTCTACATTTTAACTGCATGGTGTTACATTGAGAAGTCATAAATTAAAGTGAAGTAACATATCATTAAATACATATAAATTTTTCTCATATGTCGAAACTTGAGTAAGACGAGTAGAATTATAATACTTTGCATAACCCATCTTAACTCAAATGAGTTGGGTTAGGATTTATTTTTCGGCTCAATTTATTTTGTTGGGTTCAAAATTGATCCAATCTGCTCATATGACATCTATGATCCCGTGAAAAAGAAAAAAAAAGGTCCCTCAAATTCCCACATAATCTCAATAGAAACAGTCGTATCTGAGAAGAAATAATAAACTCCAGCAAACATGTTCGTCAACTGCCGAAGGCAAACCAGGTCCTGCTCAATCAAAAGCATTAAAATTAGAAGTCCAAAATAAATTCGCATTTCAGTTTTGATAATGGTGACCGGATTAAAGAAGATATAGACGTGAAGAAAAATGTTTAAAGCAAATGAAAGTAACCACATACTAGAAAGTGTCTTTCTTCACTAAAGCAGAAGTATACAGTACGTTTGAAAAACATATTGCTTTCTCAACTCTTCCTTTTTTTAACTTTTAATTCATTAAACATTTCTTTTTCCTTTTTCTTATCTTTCTTTTTTCCTTTTGGCAACGTCCAAGTCATATAATTAACGATCTAACTAATTATCCGTCCAATTAATTTATTTTCAACAAAATTATTACCTGGTATCAACCATGTAAAGGACAATTTGAGTGGTGAATACTCCTCAACGTTAAACGAACCGTATGTTGAATGTCCTGTAAATATAAGTTGTCGTTCTCCACATATAAAAAGGGAATAAATAAATCAATTAAATTTCGGAATGTTTCATGAAGTGCTTCTATAACACGCATAATTTCATTGGTCTAATTTGGAACCTTAGGATAGATTTTGACTCTATATGAACATATCAAGATAAAGTTGGCGCAATCATTTTTATCTTTATTTTGGTACTTATGGCCTCTTGAATTCTCTTTTTCCCTATTTCTTTCTAGAATTTATTTTTGTGGAATATGGCTTTAATTATGAAAATAAAAATGACTCTTTCATTTCTAGATTACACTTTCAAGTAAATAAGAACCTCAAAATTTCTTCTAATTCCAACACGTCCAAACAAAACTTTTTTGATATGCTCGGCAATCTTCATATCAATAATTATCTAAGAAAATGCAATATTCTATATACAGAAAGAAATCAAGAATCGTATTGATGATAGACTATAATTACGTATTTTAGTCGCTTATTACACTTTAATTGAGTTTGAGCTTTAATCGCTAGTGTTTTGCACTAATTCTGTGTTTTATGCCTTGTAGGAGTGACTCCGAGCTATATAGATGCTATGGAATGAATTCAAGTGATTTGGACCTTTGAAGTCTGAGTAAAAACCCAAGAAATTAAGTCGGGATCGTGTTTGAGGGTCAAATTTGATAGTTAAGAATAAACAAAGACTTGAATAGGCATATTGCACACTGTCTAGTAAAATGGATATAACTTTTTTCTCCGAACTCCATTTGGGCTATATAATATAAGGTTGGAAATCTAACTCAAAGTTCTACAACCTTCATGTTTTACGTTTTTCCAAATTTCGAACGGAACAGGGTGAAAAACGCAGTCGAAACCGCGACCGCGGACCTGGACGCGGGCAGAAGCAGAGTACTGGTAAATGACCACGGTCGCGTCGCGTTTGGCCGAGCGTCCAGGCGTGAAAAAAGGTCCCTTTTCGCGTAGGAGAAGGTATAATTGTTTGGGCCCGACCCTACTTGGTATATATACAGGGAAAAAAAATATTTTGGGGGGATTGGACATATTTTAGACACAAAAAGGAGGCAAGACTCATTGTGAGAAGACAAGAAACCATTAGAGTTTTATATTTTCTTCCTTTCATCTTTATTTTGAGCATTATGAATTCTTTTGGGTTTTTATTGTTCTTGAGCATGAGTAGCTAAACTTTCTAATCTAAGGTTGTTGGTGGAATCCGTTGGGGATGACCTTATTGAAATATTAATATAGTTTTGTTTGGTTGTTAATCTCTATTTGTTCAACTACGTTCTTGTTGTAGTTGATTGAATGGCCCTCAATTAGCTGTTCCTATTTATTATGTATCTACTTGAGAGATAGTGCATATTTAGGTAGTTGTTTGAACAACACCACTCCCGGAGTATAGGCGAGAGTCATAACCGAGGGTTTATAGGTTGGATTAGAGATAACGATACCTCGGGTGCAATCTAAAGTGAACTGTAATGCAATATAGCTAGCGTAGTTTGAGAAAGTGCGTCTAGTAAATTATCATAATTGCTTGAGAGAGATTTATGATAACTGAAGTGTTCATGATTGATAGAGTCAACTAAGTCAAAACTATAAGAAGTTCACAAGAAGGAATTCTACCGACGGGGAAAACCATAACCTTAGACCTTTATCATCATTGTTTACACCTTATTGTTAGTTAATCTTTAGTTATTATTTATGTTTAGCTGTAGTGGTATAAAAACAACACAAAGTGATATTCACAAAGTTTGAGAAAGTTGACTATTGAGAATTGGTAATCTAACAACAATAGTTGATACGTTGATTCCCTGTTGGATTCAACTCTGGGCATAATATCCCGGATTATATTTGCAACGCCCTTTTAGTATTTTAGTAGGCAAAGTTGAACGTGATCACCTATCTTCTTTTTTACCAGAAAATAATTTCTGCCTTGCCTGCTCGTTGGTTACTGAGAGGTTAGAAGTATATCTTTGCTTGCCAGAAAGAGTTTGCCTCCTACTACTAAATCATAAGCATATAATTTTTTTTATTAATATTAACGACGAGATCCATTATCGCTTCTTGCATGTACTCTAAAATTTAATGTAGGTGCAAAAGGGATCTAGAAAGCCCTTTTTATGCAATTTCTGAGAGGTCAATCAGGGATTAGATACTTAATTTATCACCAGGTAGAGATGAATACTATAAAAGAGGAACCTCATGTAAATACCATGTAATAAGGTTTGATCCTATTCATTTAGATTCTGTAACTATTCCAAAAATGGAAAGTTCGACACAATTGGGATTTCACTAGGTGCCGAATCTTCTACTGGTACATGGACAACAATATAGACCGATGGACTTGCCAGCATTGATCGTTACAAAAGGGCAATGCTACCGCATCGAGTGTGTTGTTAGAGATTGACAATGATCATTCTTTTCTGATTGACGTAGAAAGTTCTTTTTATAGTTATCGAAAATTGAGTTATCTGAGTAATGGATTTAGGGTCGGAACTTACCCTACAACGAATTTTGTTACCTTAGTACCGTTATAGTTACAGCCGTCATTCACCGGGGCTTCGGTCGCTGGATCCCCTGTCATTAGGTCACCTACTTCTTTGACCTTCCGGCACTGGGCAGTCGTTAGCCCCCAAACTTCCATCGAAGAGAAGCAAATGAAATGCTTTCATAAAAATTCACGTAGAATCGATAATGAAAATTTTATTCTGTACATGCCAGATCTGGCTACAAGGATGGGGCAGTAAGGAAAGATAAAATCTGGAACCTAATAAAAATTACTAGTTTTAGAATCTAGTTGGACAAAAAAAGATTTTTTCAAGCGATTGTGTGATAAATTTTTCTTCATCATCATCACTAAAGATATTATGTGAATTAAATATATTACTGAATCTAATGAGTTAAACTTAAATTAAAGTACAAACAGAAACTCCCATCGAATATCACTATGAATCTTTAGGTACTTTTTATGAGATTTATGGACACTATCTAATAGTAAGAAGTCTAAAAAAAAATAATCCTTTATATATATATTCGAACCACTGTTGGTCATATTTATCTTTAGATTACCTAGTATAAAATATTGAAAAATCATCACAAACCTCCCTAATGTTTGGCTATAATTATTTATTTTAGTAAATGATTTACCTTACATTTTAGGTGCCTTAATGCCAAACTATACTTTATTTGCGCGTAATGGAGTCTATTTTATGTGTAGGTACATTGGAGATGAAATTAGAGCAAAAGGAGTATTTAAAGTATAAATCATGCTCGAAAACAGTAGGAAAGAAGAAAGAAAGAATTGAGCAGCGAAAAAATGAAGCAGCAGGCAAAGCAAGCCCAGAGGCTCGCGTTAGAGCAAGCGAGGCGAGCTATTGAGCTCGCGTGGGAGCAGGCGATGTGATAGTTAGGGCGAGGTTTAGCGCGTGGAATGTCTCGCGCCGCACATTCTAAGGCGAGATTCGTCTCGCATTTTACCTCGCGAGGAACGGTTCATAGCGAGCCCGATCCTAATTTTGAAGGCTTATTTCGTCTCCTAGTTGGACTTCGACTTGGGCTATGCCATTTAGGTCTTTTCCTACACATATAAATAGGCGCTAAACACCACTTTTTGTGACCGGAGGCTAGAATAGCTCGTGGAACACCCGTTGGGGGAAAGGATCATCGATTTCTACATTCCTCCATCTTTACTTTGTAATTTATTTATGCAAAATACTTGGGATATTGTTACTATGAATATGAGCAGCTAAACGGCTAATCTAGGGTTTTGATGGAACCTATTGGAGGATGATTTTCTTGTTACGTTTAATATAGATTTGCCGTAGCTTTTTCTCTATTTTTTCAACTACGTTTATATTGTGGTTGGTTGAAGAGCTCTCAATCGACTGTGCCTATTTAATGTGTATTACTCGGAAGAGAGTGCATATTTAGGTTGTTTTTGAACAACATCACTCCTAACTTATGTGAGAGATCAATACAGAAGGTTTAAAGGTGAGATTAGGAATAACGAAACCTTGGTGCGATCTGAGTGAGCCGTAACTTAGTGCCCGCTAGCGTAGTTCGGAAGAATATGTCTAGTAAATTGTGGTAGTTACTTGGGAGAGAATTACGACACACAGAGCACTCATGATCAGTAGAGAAAACTTAGGCAAATTTATAGGAAACGTAGCGGATAGAATTCCGTCAATAGGGGAAATCATAACCTTAGATCATTCCAAATCTTGTCCACAACCTGTTCGTAGTTAGTTAATGATTACTGTAATTTCATTACTTGATAATTAGTTAATAAACATCCAATTTGTTATTTAATATTTCTGAAGATTGATTGCGTGAATTTGTGCGAGTCTAGTAGTTGTGCTTAATAGGTTAATTCCCTGTGGGATTCGACTATGGATTTGTTAGCCGGAATATATTTGTAACGGCCGCTTAGTGCTTTTTATAAGTCTTAGTTGAGCGTGATCATATTTTGGCATCGTTGCCGGGGAATTAACGGTGTTATTAATTGCAGCAAAAAGAAGTGCTAGAATTCTTAATGTAGTTAATTTTCTTCATTTTAACCTAAATATATTGAAATTCTAACGTTTGTAGTCTTGGCTGTTACAGGTGCATGCCTAGAAACTCCTCAAGAACTGGTGAATTGTTCGAAGCATTATCAGATCCTGAGAAAGTTTTCAAAGCACTAAATCGTGCAAACAAGAAGGGCAAACAAGAACAGAACTCAGCAGAACGAATCGAACGTGACATGGATGACGTAATGGAAAATCCAAACAACAGAAATAATGCGACTGACCCGAACAATCATAGTTGGTGCCTTTTGTGCCAGAGAAAGCCTTGTATGATTGTGCACACCCCACCGCCGAAAATATGGCAACCACAATTGCAGTCCCTCAGATACAAGTAGAATCATTTCAAATCACAAACAACATGCTACATTTGTTGCAGAACAAGGGACTGTTCTCAGGGTCTTACATTGAAGATCCTCGATAACATTTGAAAATTTACATGTCGCGCGTCACGAAAAGACAACCAAATGTGACACCGGAAGCAATAAAGTTGTTGTTGTTTCCATTCTCGGTGATGAGGGAGGATCAGACTTGGCTCAATTCACTCCCCATAAACTCCATCACTACTTGGGAGGAATTAGCCAAGCAATTTTTGAACAAGTTCTACCCACCCAATAAGATTGCCAAACAAGTTGATGAGATATTGAGCTTCAGGCAGAGACCAACAGAAACACTACAAGAAACGTGGGAGAGGTTCAAAGGTATGCTGGTTAAGTGTCCACATCATGGCATTCCAGACCAGATGTTAGGACAGAGGTTCTACATGGGATTGGCAGACAACTTGAAGGCCAATGTTGATGCTTCAGCAGGTGGAGCATTTTTGAGTAAATCATTCAAAAAATGCAAAATCCTACTTGATAAAATGGCTCAAAACTTAGGATGGATGACAAGAGACTCTACGATCACCCCTGTCGTTCACTCAGTGTCTTTGGACCCAAATAACTCCATAGCCGAGAATATGGCCACTCTGATGACGCAAATGAGTATCCTCTTCAAAAAGATCGATGAATCAGGCCAGAAGCATCAAGTACACATAGTTGACGCGACTAATGGGGGATTATGTACACCATGCATTGACCAACCAAATGTATGCTCGTGGAGTGCGGAAAGTGACAACCAGAACTATCAGGAAAATATGAACTACGTGGCCAACTATGGAGAACAGAGGCAAGGTGGTCAGAATTGGGGACAATAGAATCAGCAATATAGACCAGCACAACAGCAGTACAATAATATCAACAATCCTGGAGCTATGCGACCACATAGTTAAGTTGTGCCTTATCAAAGGCAACATGGATACAATCAGCAAAATCACCAGCCAGCTTATCAACAACCTCAACAACAACACATAGTGCGACAAGATGATGGGTTGTTTGAAATTAAAGGAATGTTGCAACAACTCATTGGGGCCAGCGGGAAAATGGAAGAAAAGTTCCACCAGATGTAAGAAAAGGTAGTATCGCACGACTCAGCTATCAAAGGCATTGAGATTCAACTAGGGCATATATCGATGGCTATGAACAATAGTCCCTAAGGAACGTTACCTACAGACACCCATGTCAGTCCAAAAGAGTAGGGCCCGAAACAGCTTATGACAGTGAGTTTAAGAAATAGTAGAGACCTAGATCTAGAGCAAGAAATTGCTCGCGAAAGCCAGCCATCTGAGACACTTGTACCAGTACCCATTGAGGTAGATGATTCAACAGGGTTAACTGAGGTGACGATACAACATGCACAAGAGAGAACAAGCAAAGAAAAAGAAGTTGCAAAGGAGACTGAGGTAGTGCAAGAAACGATAGTAGAAGTAGTGCCCGAGCAGGAAAAAAACTGAAATCATAGGAAGGAAGCGACCTCCAACACCATTCCCATAGAGATTGGCCAAATATTAGAAGGATGAGCAATATAAGTAATTCATGGAGATATTGAAACAAATCCAGGTGAACATTTCATCGATTGACGTCTTGAGGGAGATGCTTGGGTATGCCAAAATGATGAAGGATTTGATGTCTCGCAAGTTCAACTTCCAAGATTTGACCACTGTTACACTAACCCGAACCTGCAGTACTGTCGTGACGAGACCCATAGCTGAGAAGTTGTCAGACCTAGGGAGTTTCACAATCCCATGCACAATAGGCAGTTATGCTTTTGCTAAAGCATTGTGTGATTTAGGGGTAAGCATAAACTTGATGCCCTTGGATTTCTAGACCCACATTCATGTTACTATAGCTAGCCGACCGGATAGTGAAGAGACCATCAAGTATCCTTGATGATGTACTAGTGCAGGTTGGAAAATTTGTGTTTCCAGCAAATTTTGTCATTCTGGACTGCCGGGTTGACGAGGAGATTCCCATAATTTTAGGAATACTATTCTTGGCCACTGGGAGAGCTATAATTAATTGTGAAACTGGATAGCAAAAAATGAGACTGAACGATGAAGAGATAACGTTCAATATGTAGAAGTCTATGCGGCGGCCAAGTGAATTTGCTAACTGCTCTCTGATAGAAGTTGTGGATGTAATTTTGGAGGAGGAAGATGAGGCTCTGAATGCTAAAGACTCCCTAGCACCATGTCTTATGAACTTATAAGAAGTAAATGGAGAGGACTTGGTGGAGTGGGTTCTGGCTCTTGAAGGCCAAGGGTTCTGGAAAAGAGAGCTCGAATTTGAGTCTTTGCACTTAGAAGATAGAAAGACTCCTCCAGCTAATCCATCGATCAGAGAGCCACCGCAGTTGGAACTGAAACCACTACCACCTCACCTCAGGTATTCTTTATTAGGACCTAACTCAACTTTATCTGTTATTATCTCATCGGGTTTGTTAGATGTGCAGGCAGAACAACGTTTGCAGGTATTAATAGAGTGCAAAACTGAAATTGGTTGGACCATTGCAGACATTAAGGGTATCGGCCTGGACTTCTGTATGCATAAGGTTTTACTGGAAGATGGCCACAAGCCTTCCAGCGAACATCAAAGAAGGCTGAACCATAACACGAAAAAAGCTGTGAAAAAGGACGTGATAAAGTGGTTATATGCGGGAATCATTTTCCCCATCTCCGACAGCAACTGGATTAGCCCAGTTCAATGTGTGCCAAAGAAAGGTGGAATGACTGTGGTGCAAAACGAGAACAACGAGCTGATTTTAACAAGAATAGTCACGGGATGGCGAATTTGTATGGACTATAGAAGATTGAACAAGGCCACCCAAAAAAACCATTTTCCCTTGTCGTTCATTGATTAGATGTTAGATAGATTGGTTGGGAGGTGCCACTACTGCTTTCTAGATGGATACTTGGGGTATAATCAGATGTCTATTGCCCCAGAAGATAGAGAGAAAACGTCATTCACCTGTCCATATGGCGTCTACGCTTTCCGGAGAATGACGTTCGACCTATGCAATTCACCCCCCATATTTCAAAGGTGCATGATGGCCATATTCACATATATGGTAGAAGGCATAATGGAAGTCTTCATGGATGATTTCTCAGTAGTGGGAGACTCATTCGATGACTTTCTTAAGAATCTAAAAAGAGTGCTGAAAAGACGTGTGGAGACTAATCTGGTGCTCAATTGGGAAAAGTGCCATTTCATGGTACAGTAAGGTATAGTCTTGGGGAACCTAGTGTCAAGTAAGAGAATTGAGGTGGATCTTGAAAAGGTGTATGTGATAGAAAATTTACCACCACCCACTTTTGTCAAAGCAATAAGAAGTTTCCTTGGCCACGCCGATTTCTACAGACGATTTATAAAAGATTTCTCCAAAATTACTAACCCCTTGTGTTAACTACTTGAAAAAGATCACCCTTTTGTGTTTTCTGATGAATACATGGTAGCGTTCGTGGAGTTGAAGAAGAAATTGTGACTGCACCAATCATAGTTTCCCCCGATTGGGAGCAATCTTTCGAGATGATGTGTTATGCAAGTGACTATGTTGCGGGAGTAGTTCTTGGGTAGCGAAAAGATAAATTCATGCATTCTATGCAAGTAGAAACCTGAGCGGCACCCAACTGAATTACATAGTGACAGAGAAAGAGATGCTAGTTGTGGTGTTCGTATTTGATAAATTCAGATCATACCTGATAGGCTCTAAGGTAATTATTTATACTGACCATGTTTCCCTCAGGTACCTAATTGATAATAAGGAGTCAAAGTCGCACCTAATTTGATGGGTGTTACTGCTACAAGAGTTAAACTTGGAAATTCGAGACCGAAAAGGAACAAAAAACCAAGTTGCTAATTTGTTGTCCTAACTTGAAAGAGAGGAAAATAAGGTTGAGGTGGGGGAGATCATGACTTTCCCATATGAACAACTTTTAGCAACGAGCCTCGATGATACACCATGGTATGTCGATACTGCAAATTACCTGGCAAGCAGTATTGTCCCTATGAATTGTCTTCTGTGCAAAAGAAAAAGTTTTTTCGTGATTGTCGCATGTATTTCTGGGATGAACCATATTTGTTTAGGATTTGTCTTCATAACATGATCTGGAGATGCATTCCCAAGATAGATCAATCTTCTGTTTTGCAGGCATGTCATGCTTCACCGTATGGAGGACATTTTGGAGGTGTAAGGATAGTTGCTTAAGTGTTGGAGTGAGGTTTTTATTGGCCAACGTTGTTTAAAGATGCACACTTCTGGGTGAAAAGTTGTGATGAGTGACAACGGACGGGGAATATTTCCCGTCGACATGAGATGCACATGAACCCAATTCAATAGGGGGAAGTATTCGATGTATGGGGAATCGATTTTATGGGACCATTTGTCAGCTCATATAATAACAAGTACATATTAATAGCGGTGGACTATGTCTTGAAATGGGCCATGGAACTTCTAACAAATGATGCGAAGGTAGTTATTGGTTTCATGAGAAAAAATATCTTCACCCGATTTGGCACTCCAAGAGCTATCATCAGTGATAGGGGAACCTACTTCTGCAACCGAGCCTTTGCAAAGTTGTTGGAGAAATATGGCGTTCTCCATAAATATGCTACTCTGTATCACCCACAAACAAGTGGTCAAGTCGAGGTGTCAAACAGATAAATCAAGTGTGTTTTAACCAAAAATGTAAATGCTACTCTAACTGATTGGGCGAGAAAATTGGATGATGCACTATGGGCTTACCGCACTGCATTCAAAACTCTGATTGATATGTCACCGTATAAATTGGTGTTTGGAAAGGCATGTCACTTGCCGGTGTAGTTAGAGAATAAAGCCTTCTAGGCGTTACGACAACTAAATCTGGGTTTGGGGGCCAGTGGAACTAGTAGAGTCACAGAGCTGCAAGAACTTGACGAGTTCCGTTACCATGATTTTGAGAGTACAAGGTTATATAAGGAAAGAATGAAACTGGTGAATGACAAAAACATTCTGGAGCGAAATTTTAAGCCGGGAGACATGGTATTATTATTCAATTAGAAATTGAGGTAGTTTCCGGGAAAATTGAAGTCAAGATGGTCAGGACCATTTCGTGTGCTAGATATTCATCCCACCGGGGCCGTAGAGATTTATTCAAAAGATGGCTCTCGCAAGTTTAGTGTAACGACCGGACCGATCGTTCCGTGGAATTAGCCCCGTTATTCCTGTTTTTGCTTTGTCATGCATTTCTTAATATGTTTATGATGTGTCGGGGTCAGTTGGTTCGGGTTCAGAGTGGTCGTGGTGAGAATTGAGACACTTAGTTTCTTAAACTGGCTTAATAATGGAAAAAGTCAACTGGGAGTTGACTTATTGGTAAACGACCTCGGAATGTAGAATTCATGGCTCGAATAGCTTCGTTAGGTGATTTGGGGCTTAGGAGTGTGTTTGGAATGTGGTTGATGTCCAATGTAGAATTAGGCTTGAATTGGCGAAATTGAGTTTTTGGCGATTTCCGGTAGGCAATGGAAAATTAGCTATCAGGGTCAGAATAAAATTTCGAAAATTGGAGCAGGTTCGTAGTGTCATTTTGGACGTGTGTGCAAATTTTCAAGTCATGGGTGTGCAAATTGGAACATGTTTTAGGACGTGTGTGCATTCCAAAAATTCGGCATCTTTGGTGAATTTCGGAAGTTTTAGGAATTTTAGGCTTGAATCATGGGTTGAATTGGAGTTTCGATGTTATTTTGGATGTTCCGAGGGTTCGAATAAGTCCGGGGGACCATTTATGACTCGTTTGTATTTTTGGTTGGGGTCCCGAGGGGCTCGGGTTGATTTTGGATAGCCCTCGGGGACTTTAAAGTTGAAAAAATACAGCTAAGGAGCTGCTGGTGCCAGGCATCTGGTGTGGCCGCACCTGCGGAAGGGCAGCCGCAGGTGCGGGCCAACACGCGCAGGTGCGGAGTTTTTTCAAGTTGAAGGAGGTCGCAGGTGCGGAAAATGGTACTTTAAGTTGGATGCGCAGGTGCGCACCTAGGACCGCAGGTGCGGGTCCGCAGAAGCGAGAAATTGGCCGCATGTGCGAAAATCCCTGGGCAGAACATATAAAAAGGGTCCTTAGTGAATTTTGGTCATTCTTTCACCATTTGCATACGGGTTTGAAGCTTTTGAAGGGTTTTTGAAGGAGGAAATCAAGAGAACATCATTGAGGTAAGATATGTGAACCTAAAACTCGTTTCTATGTGATTTTTGGACTGAAATAGGGTGAAATTAAGGGGAAAATCAGTGTGTAAATTGGGGGTTAGGGCTTGGATAATTGGAGACTTTGATTGAGTAATTGAATGGGCAATTGTGGTCCGATTTTGATGTTCTTGGTACGTATAGAATTGTGGGAGGATAAGGATTCCAATTTTGTGACTTTTATTGAATTTTGAGACGTGGGCCCGGGGGTCGGGTTCGGCCAATTTCGAGAATTGTGCCTAATTTTGATAAGTTTTGAATGAGTTTCGTCTCCCTAGCATATTTTGATGTTATTAATCTTATTTTGATAGACTCAGAGCATTTGGGAGCTGATTCGAGGGGCAAGAGCATCGTGGAGTAGCTTTCGGGCCGGTTTGAGGTAAGTAACGATTGTAACTCTAGACCTGAGGGTATGAAACCCCGGTATTTCGTATTGTTTTTGCTAAAAAGGTGATGCACATGCTATGTGACGAGCGTGTGGGCATGCACCAATAGGGATTGTGACTTGCTCCGTCCCGTAGCGACTATTAAGCCGCGTGTTTGATTTGAAACTTTATGATATCCTGTATTTTAGAGACATATACTTATTATGGGATGTATGCCATGTTTGGGGACTCGTGCCGAACTAATTAAACCCTCAGGGGTATTTTTACATCATTCTCACACTATCTTGATAGAAAATTTGTGAACTCAGTCATGTTTACTATTTGTTGCTATTTTCACTGTTATCACACTGTTTTAAAAACTCTAAGAGGTATTTTGGGCTGAGTCTCGTGAGTTGAGATGATTTGCCCGAGTGGCTTGTGAGGATGACTGAGTGAGGCCGAGTACGTGAGGATAGTTATTGATCGGGTTGCACGCCGCATCAATATATATACATTATATGGATCGGGCTGCACACCGCAACAATATATATATATATATATATATATATATATATATATATATATATATATA